>JAOXYD010090070.1:0-12039 GCA_028565735.1 Pinacopodium congolense
GGACTAGATGTAGGGGTAAGTGGACCACTCTGAACTAAAATAAATTGTTTGTTTCTCTCTTCGTTACTCTTTTACTTTTATACACTTTTTTTTATTTGCATCTCTCTTCCTTACTCTTTTACTTTGATGCACTTATTTTTTTAATTTATTGTTATTGTTTAGCTTGATAAATTAGAATTTTTCTTTAGCTTCCACATTTAAATAAATTGGTTAAAGATTAGGTTGAATAATCTAAAAGAAATTTTTAATACCTAATTCAACCCCCTACCCGACCTCTCCAATTTACGTGCCATAATATTAAACTATTATTATTTGATTTTGTGCCTTAGATAAATTATAACTCAAATTGCTACCTAACTAGTCCCAATCCTTGTGAGATGATATTTATTATACTACAATTCTATGACATGTATACCTATGGTATAGCATAAAATAAGTTAGCATTTGCAAACAAAATAGCACATTTTTAGTACTGTTGCTGGGGATTAGTAGCTTTACCATCTCATTCGATTTGAATGATTTTGATTTAAGTATTTTGAAAATTTTTCTTGTCTAATTGTAAGTGCATGGACACAAAGAGCACAAGAAGGTCAAGTGAGCTAATCGGTGAAGAGCTTTTGGATACCACAAAATAAGAAAATGAGTTAAGATGAGCGAAGTGACAAGAAATCATATAAAGAAGAATGGCTGAAGAAAAAGAGCAAAGAGGGAATAAAAGGACTCTCATGGACTTTATGAGGCCAGGTTTCAATGCAAATGAACAAGGGATAACAAAGCCTCTCATCTAAGCTAAAATGTTGAAATCAGGTCAGCTCTATTAAACATGTTTCAAACTAGTGTGTTGTTTTATGGTTTGGAAAAGGAAGACCCCAATGCAAATCTAGGAAACTTTATGGAGATCTGTGATACTTTTCGATACAATGGATTAACAAAAGATGCAACTAAGATAAGTTTGTTCGCATTCAACTTGAAGGATCGAGCCAAAGAACTCTATCAACCCAAGAAATATCACTATATGGGAGCAACTTGTTCAAGCCTTCTATGCAAACTAATTTTTATTGACAAAGATTATAAGGATTATCAAGGAGATTACAAATTTCAGACAAAGTGATGGTGTCGTTTTATGAGGCATGGAAGAGGTTCAATGAGCTAACATAGAGGTGCCCACAACACAACTTACTAAAGGAGTTCCTTTTGCAAATATTTTACAATGGGGTTAACCATTACACATGAGGGATTATAGATGTAGTGGTTAGGGGTTCGTTATTGAGGAAAACAATTAATGCAGTTCATGACTTATTAGAGGAGATGGCAAACAATAGTGACCTATGGAAAAATGAGAGGAACAAGTAATAAGGTTTCAAGGATAAAAAGGGAATGATACTAATCAATTCGGTGACAACCCTTTAAGCATAAATATCAGTCCTAATCAAGAAGTTAAATAACTTACAAGGCACTTCTTCCTCTTTGGTGAATGTTATACAACTCAAATGTACGCTATGTTGGTAAGATAGCCATGGCATAAACAATTTCTTTATGATGGAGACTAATGGTACGAAATAAGTGAACTACATAAGAGCACGACAAAGAGGTAGCAATTCTTATCTTAATACTTATAATTCAGGGTGGAAAACCACCTAAATTTCTCTTAGACTAACAATGCAGGTAAGAATGTGAGACCCCAAGGCCCACCCAATTTTCAACAAGATAGACTTGGGTCTCTCGAGAACAAGATGGGCAAGTTGATGTCAAGAGGAAGGCCGAAAGAGAATGGAAGCTAAGATTGACTAAATAATGAAGAATTATGAATCTTCCATAACACTTGGAGTTCAAGTTGGATAGCTGATCAATGCCTTATCATCAAAAAGTGTGGAGAGCATTCTATGCAATAAGGAAGCTAATCCAAGGAAGCAATTAAAGGTAATCACACTTAGAAGTGATGAGAAAATGGATGAGCTAAGTGAGAAAGTTGAAAACGCAAAGGAGGAAAACTAAGAGAAAGAATAAGAGAAGGAGGAGAAGAAGCCTTATGTGCCACCACCATTGTACAAGCAAAAAATTCCTTTCCCATAAATGCTTAAGAAGAACTAAATGGATGCACAATTTTCCATGTTTTTTGAGAAGTTTAACAAGTTGCAAATTAACTTATCATTTGTGGAAGTATTGGAGAATATGCTTAAGTATGCCAAGTTTCTAAAAGACATCCCAACCAACAAATAGACTTTAAAGGACAATTAAATGATGGCCTTAATGGAGAGTTGTAATTTTATCATTACTAGCCACATGATATCTAAATTGGAAGATCAAAGGGGTTTTACTATCCCTTATTTTGTTAGTAACCTTGAATTTTCCAAGTACTAATTTGATTTAGGAGTAAGTAATAACTTGATGCCTTTATCTAATTTTAAGAAATTGGGGCTAGATGTTGTGAAGCCAACTTCTATACTCATTCAATTGATGGATCAATCTATCAAGAAGCTATATGGAGTGGAGGAATACATGTAAGTAAAAGTGGATAAGTTTATAATTCCAAATGATTTCGTTGTGCTTTATTTTGAAGATGATAGAAATTGTCATTTGACTTTGGGGAGACCATTTATGAACACTAAAAGGGCACTAATGAATGTGCATGAAGGGAAGCTAGTGCTAAGGATTGGGAATGAACAAGTGCAATTTAGCATGATTCAAGTCCATGAAAAATCTGGTAAAAAGAAATTCTTGCATGAAGATTGATGTTGTTGATGTGTGTATGAAGGAGTTAGAGAAGCAAGTGAAGGAAGTCACGGAGTTGAAAGGTGATGAGAGTTTGGAAGAAGAAGAGGAGATAGGAAAGGATAAAAAATAAGAAACCATAAAGAGCACTAAAACACCTATCCCACCTTCTATTAAGAGGCCACCCACCTTGGAATTGAAATCTTTGCATTGACACCTTAGGCAAACATTCTTAGGTAAGGATCATACATTACCAATCATAATATCCAACTAACTGGATTTAAAGCATGAAGAAAAGGCAGTAGAGACTATTAAAAAGAGGATGAGATATGTTGAATGCAAAGTTTAAGATATAAGAGGAATTATCCCTAATATGGTGATGCATAAGATTAACCTTAAGGAGAGGTGTAACAAAGTGAGAGAGTTTTAAAAGAGATTAAATCCTAATACGAAAGAGGTTGTGAAGAAGGAAGTGGTAAACCTTTTGGCTGTAGGAATAATTTTTCTAATTTTAGATAGTGAGTGGGTAAGTCTAATGCAATGTGTACCAAAGAAGGGAGGCATGACAGCAATAGAGAATGAAAAAGATGAGATAATTTCCACTAAAATAATCATTGGTTAGAGAGTTTGCATTGATTATAGGAAGCTCAACTTAACATCTAAAAAGGACCATTTTCCATTGGCTTTTGCAGACCAAATGATTGAGGGAGTGATTGGGCATGCATTTTATTACTCCCTTAATAGTTACTTAGGGCATAATTAGGTTTTCATCTATTTAGATAATCAAGAGAAGACCATCTTCACATGCCTTTAAGGAACATCTGCATATAAGAGAATGCCTTTTGGACTTTGCAATGCACCCACCACTTTTTAAAAATGCATGATGGTTATATTTGCAAACATGAATAATGATATAATGGAGGTATTTATGGATGACTTCTTGATTGTTGGAGATTCTGTTGATCATTGTTTTACAAATCTAGATAGAGTTCTTCAATGGTGTGAGGAGTCACATTTGGTATTGAATTAGGAGAAATTCCACTTCATGGTGCATAAGAGAGTAGTCTTGGGACATAAAATATGATGCAAGGGTATTAAAGTGGATAGAGCCAAGACATAAGTCATTGAGAGAAGCTCCCACCACTTACCAAGAGGGATCAGGCAAAGGCATGGTATATATAATTCACTGAGTTTAGGGCAGATTACTACTTGGGAGCAACTAGCCCAAGCATGCTTAGCTAAATACTTTCCCTTAACCAAGATAATAAGAATCATCAAGGAAATCACAAATTTTTAACAAAGTGATGGGCAGTCATTATATGAAGCCCATGAGAGATTTAAGGAGTTACAGAGAAGCTACCCCAACCATAACCTTCCAAGAGAGTTCCTACTAGAAAAATTTTACAATGGTGTTAATCAGAGTACAAAAGGGACGATAGATGTAGCTATTGGAGGTTCTTTGATAAGGAAAACTTTTGATGCAGCTCATGATATTTTGAAGGGGTTGACGAGCAACAGTTGTATATAGGCAAATGCAAGGAGTAGCAAGGATTCAAGGAGTAGAAGGGGATGATTTCGATTGACATGATGACGGCTCTTCAAGCATAAAATTCATCCCTTACCAAGCAATTAAGCAAATTCCAAAGTACTTCTTCCAATTATATTAACACTTTTTAGTTTAGATGTGAATTATATGGGTAGGATATCCTTGACACAGCAGAATGTTTCTTGTTGGGAGCTAGTGGCACAGAATAGGTAAATTACTTGGGCTAACCACAATGAGTTAAGAATCTATATTCTAATACTTATAATCCTAGGTGGAAAAACCATCCAAAATTTTCTTAGAATATTAACAATGTAGGTGGCCAAGTGAGAGTATAAGGACCTCCTAGATTTTAACAAGATCGATTCAGCCTTTTAGAGAACAAGATAGGAAAGATGATGGATGTTTTAGGAGTAAATTTTGTAAGTCAGGAGGAAAACCAACAAAGGATGGAGGTCAAGTTCGATCAAATCGTGAAGAATCACACTACCAAGCACTACTGAGTCCAATCCAAGGGAGCAAGTGAAGGCAATCAAAGTTATAATTGGAGAGGAAATCAAGGAGCCAAGTGGGAAGGATGAGGATACAAGGGATAAAGGTCAAGCTAGAGAGGAAAAGTAATAGGAGGAGAAGCCCTATGTCATCCCACCACCGTATAACCCAAGAATCCCCTATCCATAAAGGCTTCAACAGAGTCTAACAGCTACAGAAGTTTATAAGTTCTTTGAGAAGGTGAAAAAGTTATCACATATAGACGTCATAATGAATATGCCTAAATACGCTAGGTTTTTGCCCGATATCTTACCCAACAAGCGGACTTGGGATGACAACCAAACAGTGGAATTGAAAAGGTGTTGTATCTCACTCATCACCAGCCACATGCCATCCAAGCTGCAAGATTCAAGGAGTTTCACTATCCCTTGTACTATTGGTAACTTGGAATTTTCTGCATGTTTATGTGATTTAGGAGCAAGTTTTAACTTGATGACTTTATCTGTTTTCAAGAAATTGGGGTTAAGTGAGGTGAAGTTGACTTTCATGCTCATGCAACTGGTAAATTAAACAATAATGAAGTCATTCGAATTTGTGGAAGATGTGCCTGCCAAAGTAGATAAGTTGATATTAAGGAGGATAGTAGTTGCCCATTTATCCTTGGTAGACCTTCATAAACACTGATAAGGCATTGATTGATGTCCATAAAGGAATATTAGTCCTTCGCATTAGTGATGAGTGGATAGTATTTAACATGGGTAAGAAGTTGAAAAATCCAGTGAAAAGAAATGCTTGCAAGAAGTTAGATATGATTGATGAGTTTGGAAAGATGTAAGAGATGAAGCATGATGGAAAGGTAAATTTGAAAGATGATGAAGAATTTAGGAAGAAGGAGAGTTGGGTGAGCATTTGAAGTAGGAACTTGTAGGAAAAACAAATATCCTTACCCTATTTTTCATTGCGACACCATCTGTGCTTAAGTTACAATCCTTATCTTTACATTTTGAGTTTACTTTCTTAAGTAAAGGAAAACCACTACCTATTAGTACTCCTAGTGATGTAACCTTATAACACGAGAAGAGGGTAGTTAAGGGGAGAAAGAAGAAGATTAGAGCAAATTTGAAGTTGATTCCTTATAAACTCAAATCTAGGGGAGAAGACCATTTGAGGTGGCTCACATTTGCAAGCATGGGGAAGTTAGAGTAAAAGGCTTTAAGAAAACAATGTTCAAGACTTTTAGACATCATGGCAAGTTATATCTTGGGGACTTTCGTTAAAGACAAATGGGAGTAGTTTCTTCCCTTTTAATCTTTTGATGGAATGAATTGGTGATGGTTAAGCTAATGACCTTAACTTAGCATGTTTGTTTTTAGTTTGTTTGTCTTTATTAAGTTTTCTGTGTTTGCTTTGATTTGGGTTTTGATAGTTTTGTAGCTTATTTTCCATTTAAATCTCTTAATATTTAGGTTACTTGATGATTTCTAGAAGGCTTGATATGTATTATAGCTTGTTGGAGGACCAATGGATTAAAGGACACATGCACCACCTCCATTGCCCACCACCATGAGCCTTTCTTACACTTAATACCTTGTGATGTTTGTTGCTTATATGTTTAGTATTTCATTATGTTATTTGTTGGCGTTTAGGTGTTTCCCTTTCTATATTACGGACAATATGTTGTTCAAGTGTAGGGAGCTAGTCTTTGCATTTGTGTTTGCATTTTGTTATTTATGATTGATATTTTAAGCGTATTAGGTCATTGTTTTGTAATGTTGTGTGTAAGCAACGGAACCATACTTGAAAAATTGTGATGAATGTATTGCCATGACATTCTATTATGCTAGTTGGAATGAGATTAATGCATGCTTGAACTTGGATTAGGTTACTTGAGTAAAAAGTGAACCATGTAAAGTGATGAAAGTAGTTGGTTGCATAAACTTATTCAGAATTTCACACTTGGGCAATAAGGTAGTGTATAGAAGCTTAATGGATATTCATTTGAGCTTATGTGAGGAATTAAGCCTTTATGACTCCATTTTATAGTCATTTCATTTTCTTATATGTGTGATGATTCCTTAGGTAATTACCCTTAGAACTTGCTTTGAATCGGTTTAAATTTACTAGATGCATGCTAGATAGAAATGATTAAGTCACTTTTTATGTTAACTCGTGGCTTAAATGACTACCCTTTTATTATCCCTTGCTACCTCTGTTGAACCTTTAACCCTTTATTTCTTAAAATTCCCCATTCTAAAACCTTAAACCCCATTAGCTTACCTACTCATAAGTATAGTATAATACTAAGTGATGCATTAGTTTGGGATTTTTGGCTATATTTTTTTTCTTTTTTTCATTTTTCTAAGATGAGTTGAGTGATACTTCTACTTTTAGAGCACATTGCATTTAGTTGCTATTTTTTTCATTATTTCTTCATTATTATACAAGTAGGAAAAAAAGAAGAACAAAAGAAAAAATGGGAAAAAAGACAAAATGGAAAAAAAAATTAGTAGAAAAAATAAGTGATGAGTAGTTAGTTTTACCCATTTTCATATCTTAAATGTTTATTTTGTTATCCCTTTTTTGCATTTAGTACTTTATGAATGCTTATGATGAACCTTAAAACCTTTTTGACCCACCTTAACCTTAACCACATTACAACCCGAAACAAAGTCCTTATGATTTTTGTTAGCATATAATCATTGTGGAGGAGAATTCATTTTTTTTTCTTTTATGCTTGGTATTCATTTGGGGTAAATCTTGATCATTTTGGTGTTTTTATTTATGTTTTATATTTTAATATCTAATTATTAATTTTGGGTTAGAATTAAATTTTATTGGTGTATTTATTTTTTGTGTAGGATGAATTAGAGTTGGAAATTAAAATTGTATTAAAGTTAGAAGACAAAACAAAAAAAAAAGGAAACTTAAAGAACATAAACATTGAAGACATGGAAAGAAGTTTTTTAAGCTTACAAAGTTGTGGCCAAAATAAGCCTTCATACCTTGGATTTTCATGCAAATCAAGGGAAGCAAATTGAAAGGCCAAAGCTTGCTTCTTATTCTCGGGTAAGAGTCTTCACCACACCAAAATCAAGGATTGACCAAGTCCTCTATAGCTTTGACCAAGTCCTGCTCTCTAACTTTGACCAAGCTAAAGACCATTCTAGGAGAAGAAAATTAAAAGCCCAAAAGACAGCGTACGGGAGAAAGAACTAAATGACAAAACATTAAAACAACTCAACATCAATATTCGTTCAAACCAAAGGAACTAAATATCATATATATTCGATAGATTTCAACAGACATAGGAGGAACAATGCCGCACAAAAAAAATATATTGGAGACTTCCTCTCCAAGCCAAGACACAAGCTCTAAGGGTGATAGGCAAGATTCAAGCATCAATAACTTCATCAAGCCCCCATTTTCCATATTTCTACATACAAAAGGGAAGACAACCATCATTATTTTTTATTTTTTATTCCAATATGTTTTGTATTTTGGAGAATATGGATATGGATGGACTTATTTCTATTATGAGTGGCTAAACTTGTTTTAAGATTTGTTTTTTGAACTATTTTGTGATCCCTCTTGCATTGATTTAATGTTATAAATATTGGTATTGTCTATTGAACTTAAAACCTTAAAATAAATTGAAGAGTGAGCTTGGTAATTTGTATTAAATGTACAATGAGAGTTGGCATTTAATAGACCTATAAATAACATGTAATTGATTTATTAAGAAGATATTTCAATAGATTAATATACTGCCTTTAAGATCACTTTGCTTCTAGTTGAATTTTTAGGAAAGGCTTTGCATATCGATAAGTCTTATGAGAGGGTAGGTAAAATATTAGCAAGTCTTGGGCCAAGCATAAATTGAATCAATTAAACCATAGGGAAACAAATAGGGTTAACAATAAGTCCTATTCTTTAATATTGATTTCTCTAAGTTTTAATACATATTTTTGGCACTAGTTGTGTTGCTTGCTCTTATCTTTAGTTTTTTTTGTTTTATTTATCCTTTTAAATTTCCTTGAATCATTTTCTTAAACGAAGCACAACCTAAATTGAGATGTGGTTAGCTATAATCCTCATGGGATCGATATCCATTTTTTACTATACGTTATGACCCGTATACTTGTGGTTTCGAGCATAAAAGTTATTTTGATTTTGCATTGAATAGGGAGCTAGACCTGTAGGAATGGAAGGAATAATAAATGGCCTTACAAAAAAAACTTGATTAGCATGCTAAAGGTTCTAGTTGTGTTTGATATTTTGGTTATGAAATCTGGGGACGACATAGTTGATAGATGAAAAGGTCTCTCACACTATTTGAACCGTGGAGGCATACAAGCATAAAACATACATAATCACGTAAAAAAACTAGATGATTGTAATTAGTCAATGTAAAATTTAATGTTTTAAATGAAAAAGTGAAATCTATGGATTTTCTTTCAAAATCAAGACATTCCATAAGTGATTACAAAGTGGTAGTCTACTTTTCACTTAGTAATTTGAACCTAGTGCATGCTTTCAAATACCATGGATATGAGAATAGGATAGCAATGTGATAATTTGCATTTTCAATTCAAATATATTCATGATGTTAATGGAATAATTGAAAGTTTTAGATCTCCTCAAATGATTAATTTTCTTGGCCAAAGTAGTTCTATATGATCTTTTGCCATTGTTGCATGGTGCTTAACTTATGTGTTGTGTATGCATTCCATTTGAGTTTTTATTGAGGAGAAGCAAAGGTTTAAGTATGGGGAAGTTTGATAGGTGTGCATTAGGATATGTTTACTTAGTTATTAAGTTTGTTACTTTAAATGTTTAGGTTAATAATGCTAGGTTTAGGGCCTAGCTCTATGTTCTTTTAATGTTGTTATTGTTTATATGTTACCAGTGTTTAGTGATGATATTGGGCATAAATTAGAACTCCTTTATGTGTTATAATTTGGAGTTGATATAGGAAGCAAATGAGTGAAGAAAAAGAAGAAAAGAAGACCAACAATAGTCCACAATCATGGCTTGTCCATGATTGTGATAGAGAGATGGACAATCTCTAGTCCATCATGATTGGGGGGTGTCAAATTTAAGGCGAAACACGAGTCTCAAGTGCTTTTGGGGTTTTGTGATGTTTTTGCATAAAAAGGTGCTAGAAACTATAAGATTCGTCAAGCAATCATTGGTGACTTAATCGAAGAGGCATAAAAAAGGTGTTAGTGGCTCCCAAAGTTTGAAATCAAGATCATCCATCAAGTTCTTGAAAAGCAATTCAACTTTCCTAAACCTAGCTCTAGGGATTGAAGAGAAGAGTGTCACTCTTCATTTAGTTTTATTCTTTCTTCACTTTTATGTCTTTTTCAATGGAAAATATGATAGTTTTAGGAATTACTCTTGAATTATTCAATTGAACTTTATCTTATTGATTCAATGAATGCCTATTAATAGTGTTTAATGTGCTTACTCGTAGTAGATTGAAAGATTGAGTTAGGAAATTTGTGCTAGATTGTACAATGAGAATTGGCATTATTAGGCCTATATGGCACCTTACAGGGGGTGAATCAGGTACTAAATTTTCTTTTAAATTATTCAATTTTATATTTTGTGGAGCTAAACAACAATTTTAATTTATTGAAATAAAGAATATGATTAAATAAAACAACATAAAATAAATACATAATGTGAAACAGTAAAGAAGAGAGACACAACTGATTTATATTAGTTTGGAGCAGTCCACTTGTCTCTACATCTAGTTTCCAACACCACTATTAAGATTATTGTGCTATTCAACAAAAGAGTACAATGTTAAAATATAATCCTTTTCAAGTATTAAGGATAACCTTTCACTCCCTTTTCTAAGGCTAAAGGTAATCTCACTATATTCCCTTTTTAAAGCTAAGGAATAACCTCACAACATGCCCTTTTCAAGGCTAAGGAATAACCCTTACACAAAGTTCCCTCTAAATTATGTAACTCTATGATATATATAACATACAAACCCTTTAGAAAATGTCACTCTTTTGGCTTATTGAGGTGTTAGGGGACTCACACAAAATGTAAGTGTGAATGCACAAACAAACTCTATACAAAACTTCCTTGAATGCTTATGAACACTCTCAAGAATACTCAAAATGCTTTTACAAATCTTCCATAATCTTTTTATTTTCCCATAAACACAACACATAAAATACATATTTATATCCAAAAATCACACTGCTTTCTTTTACCTAATGGTTACATAACATTATAATTCATTTAATATTTTTATCCTTGCAAAACAAGTTGTTGCCTAATGTTCACTGTATTTTTACTAAGTTCGATTGACCTATATCTCCATTCGATTGACCTATCTCCATATTCGATTGACTTATCTCCACATTTGGTTGATCTATCTCTTCATTCAGTTGACCTATATGTCCATTCAATAGATTGATCTTACCAAGTCCCTGCTTCAGCCTAAACTCAGTTCAAACAATCTAAAACCAATTTCATTCACTTCTTAATCCAATTCAACATATTCTAACATAACCCAAGAAATACCAAATATTTTATAACACATTTAACATAATCAAATTCATTCATTTTACTATATTTCCTTAACACTTTAATATAACCATTGATGGTAACAACAAACAATAAATGAAGTGCATTGGATTGGGTTATGTACATTGGACTATATTGATGGTAGTAACAAACAATAAACCAAGTGTACCCTTATTCAAAGATCTTAAAAGAGCTTATAAACTGAAGAATAAATTTCCCCATAACTCTAAGCTTCCTAATTCATCCATTCAATGACACTTTCAAAAGGTTGTCTTCTATGATTTGTGTAGTTCATTTTTCTTCTCTAAATAATTTTAAACCAAGTAAGTTACAACCTATGTTTTGATGATTAACTAACATCTTTACTATTAACAGTTTTGTGATTTTTAATGTATTGAAAAGATAAAAAATAGAAAGGGGACTAAAGATAAAATTTCGAACCAAAATTGATTCCACACGAATATGAAATTGTTAAATAAAGGGTTTTACCTTGACATTCTTAATGTATTTAAGGGCTTAATTCATACATTTGCATTCATACTTAGTTCTTTCACATCAATAATAGTTCTTACAATTTCGATAAAGGGTCTTCTTAAGATAAAGGAGACATCTTTATCTTCCTCAATATCCAAGATTAAGAAATTGATAATTGTGTTTTTGTATGTATTTTTCTAAGTGTTTTGCATGTGTTTATTGCATATTATGTTGTTTTTATTGTGTTTTAATATTTGTTTTGTGTGTTT
>JAOXYD010090091.1:0-12039 GCA_028565735.1 Pinacopodium congolense
ATCTACTCTATGAAGCTCTTTTAAAAAAGCTCTTTTTTAAATGACAGCCAAACAGTCAACTGTCTTCTTAAAAAAGCCCTTCTCAGAAAAGCTCTACAGAAAAAAGCTCTACTAATAAAAGCTCTACTGAAATAAGCTCATCCAAACTGACCCTAAGAATAAAACAAATTTCATTGGCAATTATGTGTTTAGGTATATGAGTTTCATTTTAGAAACTAGACACCTTTATTCTAGCAAGCTTTTTAAGCTTGTAACGTATAAGCATATTCACATATTTTATGTAGCAAGCCCTTAGCCAAATTGAAGTTAGATTCTATTTAAACTTTTTTTCTCTTTCAAAATTCTAATTATTGTAAGACTAAGTCCCTAGTTTTGAGATTTTGTCTTTTAATTGGGAGAGCATTAAATTGTGGGCTCTTCTGGGCATAAAGTTGATATAATGGAAAACTTTTTGAATAATTATAAAGTTGATATAATGGAGAACTTTTGGAATAATCTTTCAATTTTTTAAAAGGCCTATTAGCATTCTTGAGTCCACTCAAACTCCTTAACCTTTCATAATATTTTTAAAAAATGATAGATAGTGGTTGATATATCTTAAAGGGAACTTTAATAAACTTTACACCTGCTTATGAGCCTTTACACCTCTTTCCGGCTTCTAAGTGCTTCCCTTTGCAAGATAACTTTAAGTTTTGTGAGTTAATATTTATCCCTTGATGGGTGACTACGAATGCCAAAAACTTGTTAACACCCCACATTGAATAAGTGTTTTTTCAGGATTTAACTTCATGTAGTATTTACGTAGGATTGTAAAGCATTCTTCTAAGTTTGTTATGTTATCTTCACCATTTTTTTTACTCACATCAATGTAATTTAGGTATGTTTTTATATTTGTACCAAATTGCTTATAGAAGACTAAGTTCAATAACTTTTAATATGTTGTCCTAAGATTTTCATACTAAAAGTATAACTTTATGGTAGTGGATACCCTTATGTATGATGAAGTATGTCTTTTCCTCATCAATCTCATTCATCTTGATAGTACTATATCTAAAATAGGCATCTATTAAGCTTAGGGCCTGATGTTCGACAGTGGCATCCACCATCTAATCTATTTTTAGTAAAGATAGTTGCCTTTAGGGCACACTTTATTTAGATCTATAAAGTCAACACAACACCTCTACTTCCCCTTAGCCTTCTTAACCATAATGACATTGGAAAACTACTTATAGTAGTCAACCTCTCTGATGAAACTTGGACCTTAAAGTTGGTTACTTCCTCTTCTATGGTATACTGACTTTCTTTGTAAAGTTTATCTTTTTATTTTTTTTAACATTTAAAATATTATAGATTTCCTATTTACCCTAAGCATGTCAATTAGACTCTAAGCAAAAATTTTCAAGTTTTGAAGTAAGAAATTTTGTAGGATCACTTTAGTAGTTTTCCATAATTTTCCCAATCTTAAGGGTTTGATAATCCTCAAATCTTCTAATTATGATCTTTTTCATTTCTTCTTTTATCTCCCTTGATTTACTTTGTTAGGTCCTTGACATCTAATTCTTCAACGTCTGTCGTACAGGCAATGTTTCTTTCTTTCATGACTATATAATATCATCATTTCCTCCATCCTTAGGTCCTTACGTGTATCACTTTCCCTATTTGGGATTGGGAACTTAATAACAAGTCAGTAGGGTGATAGTATTGTTTATGTCATATATAGATGATCTATCAACTATGGCATTATAATCCATCATACTAGTCACATACTTTGAACCTATGCTTGCCTTCATAATTAAAGATCACTTCTCCTTAATGTATATTCAATCATTCCTAACTCTAAGTAAGGGCGTGGTGACATGTCATAACTTATCTATTGGGATGTTGATTTATTAATGCATTATTGAATAACATGTTGACCCAATTCTTGTATTAATCAATATCCTTTTAACTAAAGAGTTAAAAATTGACATAGGTTACAACCATGGCATCTTCATGGGGGTTGATTAGAGATATATTGGTGGTTTACTCCAAGGTGATCACAAAAAACTCATATCAAACCTATAATGATCACATTCATTTTGGCTCTACCTTACTTAAGCTTTCTTTTATCTTGATTTTTATTCCCTTCAATCTCCTCCACTAAACATAAGGATAACCATTTAAATAGGGTCTACTTCCTTATCAAGTTTCTTCTTTTTCGCCCTTCTTGGATGACTCTTTTTTCTTCCATCTTTTGCTATGTCATCTTTATTGTTTATCTGTAAGAAATGACCCAATCCTCCTGGTTATGTCTAATATTCCTATAGAAGCAGTAGCGTAGGTTTTTTTCTCTTTTGGCAGGGTTAGTGGCTATTCATTTTGGTATTTCAACCAAGTAACTATCAAGGATGTAATCAATAACCATTTTAAGTAATGATTTAAATATAGAGAGTTCTTTTATCGGTCATTCATTTGGTTTTTCCCTTTTGATCCTTCCATATTTGCATTCTTCTCCTTAATTTCATTAATTAAAGAAATACATCTTTTCTTTTCTTTTTTCATTATACTCATTAGTGGGACTCATATTATACCTAACATCCTTCAAGTTTACGCATTATTAGCCCTAATATATACCTCATAAAAGCTTTGATATCATTTTTTCCATTTTAATCCTTAATATATACCACCCTTAAAGCTTCTATGCCTTTTTAGTCTTATTGTACTTGATTCCATTCACATAAGCTACCTTTGCCGCTTTTGCTTTAAGACTAGGTATTTAAGTAGCTTTAAATCTAAAAAGATGGAGATAATCCCTCATAAATTCTTACATCCTTTAGGTTTTCAACATCAGGTATATAAAGTTATAAGGCTTACATCTATTACTGGTGAAATATGAGCTATGCCTTATAATTAATTATTAAAAAGGAGCTATCTTAGGAGGGAGTAAGGTCTAAAACTATGACCACATTTTCCAACTAAGATCAAAGAAAGGGTTTTACATTTTTTGGTGTCAAATGCATCATACAATTCCATAAGTTACCCATAATAATGCCCATAGTCAACCAAGTCACATATACTACTATAAGTATCTAAGATTGGCAACATGAATCTAATTAATAATGACTCAAAAGATATTAGATAACATGGGGTTGTAGATTATTAGAGTTGCCCGCTACTCTCATACCTAATTGCCATAGATATAGGGTTTTGAAGTGTAGGTGGTGGTTGAGGGTGTGGGTATGGGTTGTAGGATTAGGCTATAAGATTATGTGGTATGGATGGTGTTCCCCTTAATGATGATTATGGAGCATAAGTTTAGTTCCTTTCGTTCATCTACTGCTTTCCTTGCACTAGTTATCTTAATTATTCTTGTAGCATTAGAATTTTAGGCACTTGGTCTTAGTGGTGCTTAACAATGTAAAGGGCTTTAAGGGTGTTAGTTGTTCTAATGACATTGGTAGAAAAGCTTACTTTTATTACTGTCATTTTTCTTTCCTAAAATGATGATAACTCTGTTGATTTAAGATTTTTTTTAAGTCAATATGTTAAAAGATCTCACTCAGGTTCCTATTGATGGCACTGATGTAGCTCAATTCGTAATAGGCCTAATGGGTTAATCTTGATAGTCCTACCAAAAGAGCTATTAACAAGCCACAAAAGTTCTTATTAGAGATACTTTGTTGTGTAGGTCTCAAAGATAAAAAAGCAAAGGATACGTGGATAGTGGATGTTCAAGACATATGACCAATGATGCATCCCAATTTATATCTCTTAGAAACAAAGATGAAAGATTTATCACATTTGAAGATAATACTAAAAGTAATGTAATTGGTTAATACTGAAAGTAATATAATTGGCATTGGTAAATATTGAACCAAAAGAAGTTTCAATCTATAGCCTAATGATGAAAAACATCTTTATTACTAATGATTTCTTTATTTTTTGATGTATTGAATAGATAAGAATGGGAAATGGATGCAAAGATATAATTTAGAGACTAAAAGAAAACACGTGAAGAATAATTTTAAAATATGACCAAGATTAAGGTTGTGAAGAGTTAATAGGTTAACTTATGTAATTTTTTGTGTAAATCTTGTTTTTCTCATCATAATGTTGTTGAAGGGTTCAACTATTGTATAACTACTGAAATTTAAGTTAATTTCGTATAATAGCTCATAATTAAGAGGAAAGTTTAGGAAATATTTTTTAAAAATCCTCTTTTTTCATTAAACTGTTTTTAGGGATTTTTTTGAATGTTTTGAAGTCAAGTAATTTTATAAAGAATGAGCTTTAGAACTTTGAAAAACATCGAAAAGTGTTTAAATTTTTTTTCTAGTGGAGTGGCTAACCCATGCTTAAGGGACTAATCAACCAATATATGTTTTTTTGAAGGTAATGGTTAAATATTATAGGAAAAATTATAAGATTAATCAATTAGTGTGATTGAGTGATTGACCAATGTACAGAATTAATCAACCAAGCTATCAAACAGTTAGTTTCTAAATGGAATATTTTATGAATAAATGGTGTCCAATATTTATAAGTGGCTACTTTTTATGTTTAAGCCTATACAAAAGGGTTGCAAAGTATGTTTGATGTATCCAAGAGTAATGAAGTGAGGTTGTATGAATTATGTGAAAGCTTAAAGTTTTTTAAGAGATGTTTTAGGAATTTAAGTTGAATTTTTGTAAGTGTTAAGTTTATTTGGGTTATTGTTCATTTACTTCATTCATGTTGTATTAGTTAAACCCTAGATCCGTGAAGTGTTCAAGTGAGATATATTAAGTTATGCCTTTATTATTTAAGGGACTTGGTTTTGGAATTATTGTTAAGGGGTCCTGAGCGCCCATAAAGAAAGATTTTTTGTAAGGATTCCTCTTCACCAGTGAAGAAAGATTGATATAGAGGTTACTCTTTACTAATTAGAAGGAAGATCTTAGTGAAATTTCTATAATATCTAGGAGAGTGGACGTAACAGAGTTTGTTGGCCAAACTATTATAAAATTGGTTTACCATTTCTTTCCCTATTCTCTTTACTTTTTTCAAGTTTATTTTTGTGTTTGAGTTATATTGATATATTAATTAGAATACATTGTCATTTTTTTCGTATTACATTATAATTAATTTAAAGTATAATTTTGAATTAGTAAAGGACTTATAAATTTTTAATTATAACTAATTCACTCTCCTTTTTTTTTTACCATATAAGGCTAATAAGTAATATCAAAGTTAAGACTCACATAGGATATATTTCTAACAAAATTTAAGTAAAATGACACACTTGAACACATTAATATCTTCTTCTAGTCAAGAGACACAAAAAAATTGATATAACATAATTTTTATGATAATAATTACTTGCATTAGAAGACTAGGTTAAAATTTTTCTTGATGGATAAATATGTAGGTTTATGAGAAATAGTTTCAAATGGACTTTATGTACCTGCCAAAATTTTTGGAGACCAAAAGATAACTAAATTAAAGGAAGAGTGGGATTTTCATGTCAAGAAATTAGTGTCTTTGGATGACAAGGTTGTGTATATTTTATTTTGTGCAAAGGTAGAGTTAGATTTAATAGAATATGCATGTTTGAAATGGTACAAAAGATATGGCACACACTAAAGAGCAAATATGAGGGCATTAGTCAGCATTAGTCAGCACAAGGAGGAAAAAAATGAGCATACAAGTGCATCAATTTGTATTGTTTCATATGAAACTCAGTGAATCAATTTCTAATGTCTATGCCTGATTTATGCATATTGTCAATTATCTTAAAAGTTTAGGTAAGACTTATACTAATGTTGATTTGGTGAGCAAGATTTATAGGTGTCTTTCTAGATCGTAGGATATGAAGATCATGACTATAAAGGAAGCCAAAGACTTGATCACCTTACCATTGGAAGAACTACTTAGGTTACTGCTCACCTATGAGATGAGGATGGATGAAAGTGGCTTTAATAAGAAGAGGTATGTTATCCCAAGGTTTCAAAGATGAGGAGAATGAACATTCAAAAAAGGAAGTAACTTACAAAATACTTTATGGCAAAGGATGGCATACCCTTTTACATATAAATGAATTAAGTGTTTAAAAATCACGAGCTTAATGAGGAAAAGTTATCTTCAAAGTATATAGAAACCTTGAAGTTTTTAGAAGAATTCATACTAAAGAATAAGAAATTAAAGAATAAAATATATAACATGTGAGACTCTCGAAGTGTGATTATTGTCAATAATAATGGGAATCAATTAATGAATAAGAATGAGGCATTGAAGAAGGAGAATAATGTCTTTAAGGAATTATTATCAAAATCCAATAAAGGGAGAGAGAAATTAAAAAACAAGTTGGAAGCTTTGAAGCTACGAAATGATAGGCATGGTTTAAGATTTACTCATAGTCAAATGATATGTAAGTCTTATGGCATCTAAAAGGGGGGGGGGTGCCCTGTTTGGAATAAATGAATGTAGAATGTGAAATTTATTTGCAAATGAGTTATCATTTAAAATATGGAATTCAATTAAATTACTCATAATCATGTTTAAAACAAATCTGAATTGAAAATTCATTTGCATCTATTTAATATAATAATATATTATAAGATAATTATTATTTTGTTATTATATATAATATATTTATTATTCTAATTTATATTATGATTATTATACATTATTATAATATATTATAATTATTATATAATTATTAATATAATATTATAATAATATAATATGGTAATATTCTTATAATATTGGAATTGTTTTGAAAAGTATATTAAAAAATTTAGCAAAGGTAGTTTTGTAAGACAAGAATGTACCTCTTAAGTTTGTAAAATTCATTTGCAAATCCCAACTATTTTGATGAAATTTGGATAAGTTATGTTGAATTCCGTGAAATTCAAATATCAAAATTGAAATGAATAATTTTTTGTATTCCAAACACAAAAATTTGGAATTGTAAATGAATTCCCCAAAATTTTATGGAATTCATTTGTTCCAAACAGTCTCTTAAGTGTTTTAAAATTTTTCTATACTAAGAACTTAAACCACCTAAAACAATTTTTATATAAATGAAAATTTTAAAATAATATTCATCCTAAATAGAATGTTATAACTCAATAATGCAAGTAATTTAAATTCAACCCATTTAAAAAATAATTATAACTTGCACAAAATTAAAAGGATATAGAAAGAAGGATACATAAGGATTTTTATTGAGGTTTGTCTAATGTATTTTGGCCTACATCCCATCTTAGTACAAATGTTAGAATTTCACTACATAAATCCTTCTTTAATGTGAAAAAGAAATATTACAACAATCTTCTTTTCAGAAAAAGGGTGAACATTAACCCAAGGAGAAGAGCAACCCAACAATCTTACATAAGGATGAAAAGTAACCCACACATAATTTTCTTTCAAATGGGTAAAGGGGAACCCAATACAAATCTTCCTTTTGTGAAGGGTGAAGAGTAATCCCTTAACCAAAATCAATTTCAACAATACATGTCCTAATAATAAGCCCTAAAATTAAGATCTCAAATCTCATAACACTTTCCAACATAAAGCTTGACCAAAACCAATAATTAAAGGGTTTAAAGTGCAATTAACGCAAATTAAATACTCAATACTTTCTCTAGTTCTCATTCAACAAAATAAATAATAGAAATTAATCCCAACACTTATTCAACAATCAAACAACTTAGATATTTTTTATAAAAGATGAAAAGGGACCTTTAACAACTCTTTTTTGAGGTAAAGAAGAGCCCAGCTAATAAATCTCAACAATATACAATTAAATTATCTTTTGAACAAAACATACACATCTTTAATGGTATTTCACTTAAAGCTCAATAATAAAATATTTATAATGCTTTCAAGGATGAAAAATATGAATGATAATCCACTTTAAAATTTAATAAAATAGAAAACATTGGGATGGAATCAACAAAAATCAAGTTGAAGCTTAAAAGATGAAGAATGAATAATAATAGCACAAGAACACTTGAAACTTTAAGTTTAATCACTTTTTTATGCTTAAATCTCTCTCAAACTTGCGTAAAGATAGTTTTAAATGAATTATAATTCTTATTTATAAAGTTTAAAAGCTTAAATGATTGTTAGAAAGGTTTGCTAGTTGTTAGGTCCATAAAAATTAATTGAAAATCGAAAGTTTGTAACTAGTCATTGGAAATTCAAAGCAATCAGTTGACCTATCTCATAGATCGATCGATTAGTCACTGGTCAACTTATCTTCTTCACTAGTTGATTGATTGGTGCTTTAATAGCATGTTTGTCGATCCATACCAAGTTATGTAATCATGCAAAATATATCTAAAACCAATTCAAATCATTGCAAATTAACTTTAAAATACTTCGACAAGTTTCAAACATTCCTAAAAGTATTTATGAATATTAAACATCACAATTAAGTTCAAAAACAAATTATGTTTTAATTTATAACAAATTTAACACAAATTTTAAACTTTTCACTTTAAACTCTTTTCAAATCATTTCAAACCATTTATAAACATGCCAAAGATATTTCTTTTGATTCAAAACATTACACATAAATTGTAAATCATTTCTAATGCTATTTCAATTTGCAAAAATATTCCAGTTGACTCAAACTCACAATTTGACTTATATATGGAAAATTTTCATTTCCATATTATGCTATAAAAGCAAAACATATGCACAAATATGATTCAAAAATTGAATTCCCTATTATGTTGCACAAACTTCTAATACCATATAAAGCCAATTGAAATATGAAAAAAGATGCAGTCTCCCTAAATTTATGCATTACAATATATATATAATCACATAAGGGAAAGTACACTCTCAAAAATTTTCAAAAATATGCACAATTTCAAAGATGATACCACTTTAAAAAATTATATCATTTATAAAAACATGATATTAATTTGAAAAATCATTTTGTCTATTAAATGAAATGCATCAATTTCAAAAAATCATACAAAAACTTCAATACCAATTGTAAAGATATCATTTGTGAAATATATCAATTATAAATGATATCATTTAAACTCATGCAAAATTCTTTTTCAAGTCATACAACAACTTTAATGCAATGCACTAATTTCAAAAATTAGTCTACTTCCTCATGCAATAGCTCCTCCTTAACACATGTAACAAATTTTCTACACAAAACCTAATTGTTAAGGCCAACATTGTCAATTCAACCACATGTTACCAAAATATGTATCAATAAAAATTTTATCAAGTAAAAGCATAGAAGTACTTTCTTTTTGCATCAGTATTTGACACCATATTCTATACTCTCACTTAGTTTTAAAATATTTTTTAGTTACTTATATGAGGGTTCGTGATGATTTTTCCATTTTCACTTCAAAGTTAAAGATTTGCTTCCCTAGTTTGACATCAATATAATACCAAATTATGTTAACCTAGAAAAAAGAAAAAAGAAATCAATGTGTTTTAGGTGCTCACATAAACTTAAGTCCTTGGGGGTTAGCTTTAATACCTTTCTCAACCAAAATTCTTAAGGTTTTCTAAACATTCTATAATTAACCAAACAATGTTTTTCTATATGCCCAACATGTCCAAAAAAGTAACATATAATATGTGCATACTGAAACCTACGATCCCTATGCTTAAATACGTTCTTTCTATCATAATGAGCTCTCTTTAGGTAATGATATGGTCTTGGATATCTATTAAATGTGTTTTTAAGATTGTGTTCATGTATATAGGAATTATGAGAATGTATCATACTATATTGGTTCATATAAAGCCTAAAGTTATGCCTATTATTTCAATGATGACATGGCCTCCTAGGATGTGAATATGCAATGCTCCTAAGATTGTAAACATACATATATATATAGTGCTAGCATGAGCCATATCATTGTATCCAAAGTTAAATCTATGCCCATTTATAAGTCTCCTAACACTAATTGTCGTCACTTAATTAAAATGAGACTTAAGAAATGATTAAAACATATATCTAGACTTATGATCATGCACATGAGAAGCATGAGAATGCGTTGGATCTCTTTACCTTACTTAAGTCCAAAATGCATCATTATAAGTTTATGCATCCTTAAAAAAAGTATGCCTATTTTTGCCTGAATGCACGTCCTTCCAAACTTTTGATTTAGACTTATACATGAATGTATATTGATTTTCCCTAGTTTATAGTCTAGATGTGGATGCAACATTTTCTAATAGTGGTCAAGGAACATGTTCATTTTCCAAAATTTTTGTCCCTTACAAAAATGGCATTTTCATTATTGGAAATACTTCCTTTAGTGTATCTTAGACTTTGCTTATCATTAGATTCATTTTGAGTTCCAAGCATGCAATCTAATTTTTCCTTGTCTTTTACAAATTTCGATAAAGATTCTTTGATGTCATTGATTTCCTTCTTTAATGCCTCATTTTTATGCACCAATTTTTTCCTATCATCATCATTCTTGGCAACATTATCCATACTCATAGCATCCAACATGACATGCATCTCATCTTTTAATTTTTTATTTTTCATTTATCAACTTGTCATTCTTAATCATGCAATCATTAAAATTCTTTAATGCCTCTCTATACTTGAAAGAAAGATTCTTCCTTTTCAAATTCACAATCCTAAGGCATTTGACTAATTCTTCATACGACAATTCATCATGACTACCATCATCGACATCTTTATTTTAAGAATTTAATGAAGATAGAGACCATCCTCCTTTTTTGTCAAACATATATAAACCTCCGCCTCTTCCTTCTACTCATTGTCATCATCTTCAATGTGATTTCCACCTACAAAAATTTCTTTAACCTACATCAAATTTCAATAGCGATAATTCTCATAGAAACTTTTATCAATTATACAATTATCTAAAGTTACAACTTATAAATCATTTGTAAAAGCATAAGGGCTATTTCAAAATTTTCCCATAAATAAATATTTTGGCTCGTAAGGAAAATTTTATTCCTAATTTTTCATTTTAAAAAGTTATTTCCATTAAATAAAGGTCTTCTATATACATCTAACTCCTCTTGATCAAAATTACCACTAAAATATGCTATATTAAATCTTTTCTCATAAATTTTGTTAGAAATTTTAGCAAAAAGAGAGACCTGCTCTAGTACCATATCTAAGCCCTATGACACCCAAGGGGGTGGATTGGATGTTTTAAAACTTTTCTAAACTAAAACCACTTAAACTAATTTTCACCTAAATGCAATCCCTCAACTAATTTTCAGCCTAAATGGAAGGTTATACCACAATAATTCAAGTAATTCAAATTCAATCAATTTAAATAATAATTATAATTTACACAAAATTAAAAGGATAGGAAAAGCAAAATACACAAGGATTTTTATAGAGGTTCAGCTAACCCACTATAGCCTATGTCCTCTCCCATATTGGAATTTCACCATATCAAATCTTTTTTAAGATGAAGAGGAACCCTTAAATTAATATTTTTTTTTTCATAAAGATGGTGAAGAATAACTCAAACACAATCTTCTTTTAAGTGGATGTTGAAGAACCAAATATAAATATTCCCTTTATAAAAGGTGAAGAGTAACCCTTTAACCAAAATCAATTTCAACAACAAATGTCCTAAAAATAAGCCCCAAAATTAAACTCTAAAATCTCTCATCACTTCCTAACACAAAGTTTGATCAAAACAAACACCCAAAGGGCTTAAAGTGCAACCAATGCAAATTCAATATTTAAAAATTTCTCTAATGCTCATTCAATAATATGAACAATACAAATTAATCATAAAATTTATTCAACAATAAAAAACTCAAATCTTCTTTATAGAGGGTGAAGAGGAATTTTTAATAACACTTTTTCAAGATAAAGAGAAGCTTATACGATAAATCCCAATAAACCAAACCAAATTCCCTTTTAAAGAAAACAAACACACCTTCAATGGTATTTTATTTAAAACTCAATAATCAAATATTTCTAATACTTTCAAAAATGAAAAATATGAATGATAAATGTAAGACCCCGAACCTCAATATGTTGTAATATTTCCTAAGTATGATTATTTATTAATGATTCAAGTAATTAAATGA
>JAOXYD010090102.1:0-12038 GCA_028565735.1 Pinacopodium congolense
AAAACAGGGGTTCAGATGCAAACCAGGTGGAGTATTTTACAACGTTGCAAAGGATACAGAAATGGAGCCGTGGAAGTTAGATCCATATGCAAGATGGGGGACGAAGAAAACAGTTGAAAGATCCTATATTGTTGGGAAGAGAAACGTCTAGATTAGGATAGATCCTATACGGATTGATTCTGACGAGGAAATCAGAATAAGTTCTTGTACTTGCCCTTCCAATAACAACAGCTAACTCGTCGTTTCTTTCGATGTGTTCAGTACCAGGACAGTTGACAACAACGATTGCAATATGTTTGGTGCTTCTGAATTCAACAACAACGATTGCAATCTCCTATTCGCTTATTTTGCGGAGCAAAGGGGTGTGGGAGTTGTGAGTCAACCAGTGATTCACGGGGGAGTTGGTGAGATTGGACATGCAACCTTCATTTTCTGGACGCCATTAGCAGTTGCGTGTCGAGTTCAGAAACTGATTTCCTTATGTAGGAAGCTATTGTACCTGTGGGGCAGGGTGTAATTTGACTCGTTTATGAGTTTTTCAGAAGCATTGGAACACTCAGCTCAAAAGGGTTGCACGATCTCGCCAAAACATTTTAACACCGAACTTTTCACCCAGCAGCATTGTTAGTTACGGCTAATCAGGACCAAGGTTTTGAATACCGTACCGGTACCGATACCGAATTTGTCTTTAAAATGGTACTGTACCGATACCGGTTAATACCGGTACCGTTTCGGATAATTTTTTAAAATTATAAATTAAACTTATAATTTTATTTAGTTTGAAAAATAGTCTATAAATATATAATATTGTGTAATTTTTAACTTAAATTTAAATCTAAAAAAGTTAAAATACATAATTTTCTTTTTAAATTTTTTTTTATTTTTTTTTTATTTTTTTCCGGTACCGACCGGTATCAGCCGGTATCGGCCGGTACCGGCCGGTATTGGCCGGTATTTGAACCCGGTACGAAATTGTTTAATTTCGTACCGGATTTCGTCCGGTACCGCCGGTTCCGCCGGTACCGGTACGAAATTCGAAACTTTGATCTCTAATGCTTGAGGAAATGATTTAAATACCGATAAGAATGTAGTTAATGTAGTGGCCTTTCGAATTGGTATGAGGACCATGATTGCTTGCATGTTGGGAGATGTCTCTTGTTTTATACTTGGTCATTCAACTTACGGATGTTTACCTTGTATAAAACTTAATATGTACATAAAGGCATATGGTGAGGGAAAGTCGTTGCTTGAGTGATCTATACACCTATATGTGGTAGACTCATGAGAGATGATTATGTGTACTCTGATCGCTTTTATGTGGAGGTCTTATTCATGTGTTATGTATTATACCTACAGGTGTTTCATAATATATGCATAGGATTCTCATAATACCTTTTTTTTATGCTTTTGGGTATGACTGTTGTCCTACATTTGTACTGATATCATATTATCTATTTTTGTAATCACTTTTCCGATGAATGGATACACCCTTACGATTGAATTATTAAGCAATAATAATCTCAATAAATTGAAAAAAGACGTGGAATTTGCATTAAAGGTGGTTGATCTACATTCAACTTTGACAGTTGAAGAGTCACCTCAGATTAGTCATTCCATTAGCTTCAAAACAGATAAAATAGGTTATGCAAATTAGGAACAGAGAAACAAGTTAGCATTTCTAACAATTGAAAAGTCCATCTCGAGTAACATTTTCAACAAACTTCCAAGTATGACCTTAACGAAGAATCTTATGAAAATTGTATTACAGGCATACAGTACCTCTCCTAATGGTGATATAATGTCTCTAATTATGAAATTATTTTCCATGAGATATATAGGAATTAGGAGAGTGCGATCGTATCTTCTCAGTATAGTGAACCTTCATAAAAGACTTGATGCGATGGGTTTTCCTCTTTCAGAGAAGTTTATAGTGTACTATACACTTACAACTCTTCCCGAGAAAGTCACTGCTTTCACTACTCAGCGTGAATATTGTAATGTCAGTACTCTGATATCTTACTATAGAGCTGAGGAAAAGAAGTTAAACGTCAAATCGCAAACAGCATGGATAACGACTTAGACAAAGAACAAGGCAAAGGCATTCAAATCCAAAGGTAAATATTATCATCGTCTCCTTCAAAAGGTAATGGTCAGACTAGTGGCAGGAAAGGACGTGAAAAGGCATGTGTCTTCAAATGTTTCTGGTGTACGAAAAAAGGACACCAAAAGTGAAAATGCCTGAAGTATGAAACCTAGAAGGAAAAGTAAGATCAATCAGGTAACTCTTTGGTCCTTGTCATTCATAAATCTAATGTTGCTTTAGCTATATCTAGTTCTTGATGGCTAGATAGTGGTAGTTTTACTCATGTTGCTTCCACATTGTAGGTGTTCAAAACAAGGAAGAAGCCAACTCATAATAAGTTAAAGCTCATAGTTGGCAACAACGAAGAAGTAACTGTAGAATTTGTCGGAGTGGTATGTTTGATTTTAGATTCAAGCTTTGAGTTTGTATTAGAAAACACATTTTATATACCGTTTTTTAGATGGATTTTGATTTTTATATCAATTTTAGATAAAGAAGGTTATAATTTTGTGATCGATAATTCAACAGTTCAATTATCTTATGATGCAAAACATATTGGTAAAGCTTTCTTATTATATGGTTTATATATAATGTGTTTAATTCTAAACAATTTCTATGTTACTTCTTACGTAATTGAAAAGATTGTTGTGAAGAGGTCTTTCATAAAGGATAAATCATACATGTTGTAGCATAAAAGACTGGACCACATCTCCAAAGAAAGAGTTAAGAGATTGATAAATGACAACTTTCTTCTAATTCTTGATTTTTCATATATAGGGTTGTGTGTTGATCATTGTAGAGATAAAATGATCAAAATAAAGAATAAAACTTCCAAGCGCAGTTCTGAGGTATTGAAAATCATCCATACAGATATTTCTAATCCTTACACACAATTTGTGGATTAAGGTAATTTGTGTCTTTCATTGATGACTTTTTCCGTTACGGCTATATTTTCTTAATTAAAGAAAAGTTTGAAGCATTTGATAAGTTTAAAGTGTTTAGAATGGAAGTTGAGAAACAACTGAAAATTTTAATCAAGATAGTTCAATATGACCGATGAGAACAATATTATGGCAAATATAGAGTTTCAAGACAAGAAAAGAGCCTGTTTGCCAGATATTTAGAAAACTGTGGTATAGTTGTTCAGTTTATTATGTCAAATAGTCTTGAACAAAATGGTGTAGTCGAAAGGGGCAATCACACCTTAAAGAATATGATGAGAAGTATGCAAAGTAAGACTAACCTACGAGAATACCTTTGGGGTGAAGCCATGAAGACAGTCTTGTATATTTTGAATAAAGCCCCTAATAAATCAGTCCCAAAAATCCTGTTTGAGTTATGGAATAGATGGAAACCATCCTTAACCCATATTTGTGTCTAGGGTTGTCCAGTTTAAGTAATACTATAATATGAATAAAAGTAAATTGCATTATTGAACTACTCGTTGCTATTTTATAGGATATCCTAATCAATCTAAGGGATACAAATTTTATTGTAAAGAAAGAAGATCCAAAATTTTGGAATCTGAAACATCTAAGTTTTTGGAATTCGACGTGACTAATAAAATTTCTCCTTCTAATAGTTTAAAAGGTAGTATTCAGATGACCATAATGTCATATCCTACATCTATTCAGATATGATCAATGGGTCCTAAACCTAGTGCCATACTAGTACAGAACTAGGAACCAATACAAACTCTTAATAACATGGTTTTAGAGGCAAAAGATCTAGTTAATCAAGCTCCATTAAGAAGATCCAGTAGGACGAGGATACCTGTGATCTCATCTAACTATATGGTTTATCTAATAGAGACTGATTATGATATTGGTCATGTAATAAATTCAGTAACATTTATAGAAGCTGTTTTTGGATCTCATGTAGATTTGTAGTAGTATGCAAAGAAAGAAGAGATGTAATCATTAAAGCATAATCAAGTATGAGAATTTGTTGAATTACCTCAAGATTGTAAAGTCGTAGGCTATAAATGGGTTTATAAGACTAAAAAGGATCCTCAAAGGAAAGTTGAGCAGCTTAAAACTAGATTGATAGCTAGAGGTTTCACTCAAAGAGAATGAAATGATTTTAATCTTACTTTTTCTCCGGTATCCTCTAATGGTGCATTTAGAGTGATTATATCTGTAACTCATTATAATTTAGAACTACATCAGATAGATGTTACAACTGCTTTCCTGAATGGAGACTTTATGAAGAGGTCTATATGGTACAATATGAAGGTTTTAAATATGATGATATAAGTCAACAAGTATGCAGATTGAGAAAATCATTATATGAATTAATTCAAGCTTTTTGTCAATAGTACCTAAAGCTTGATGAAGTAATTACCACATTCGATTTTATGAAAAATAAAGTTAAAAGATGCTTGTATTCCAAGATTAAAGGTGGTAAGATGAATTTTCTACTTCTGTATGTAGATGACATCTTACTCGCATAAAATGATTTGGGTATGTTATATGAAGTTAAGTAACTATTATCTAAATAATTGGATATGAAGGATCTTGGTGAAGTATCTTATGTCCTATGGATTCAGATTCATCGAGACAGATTTCAAAACTTATTATGTCTTTCGCAAAAGACATACATAGAACGTGTGTTGTAAAGATTTTATATGAAAAATTTTAATCCTTATGCAGTACCGATCTCTTATGGAGATAAATTATCTTTGGTTCAGTATCTAAAGAATGAAGTTGAAAAGGAGATCATGAAGAATATTCTGTATTCTAGTGCAGTAGGTAGCCTAATGTATGCACAGGTATATACTAGACCGAATATTGCATTTACTGTCGGTCTGTTGGGTAGATATTTATCTAACATAGGTATGGATCACTGGAATGCAGTTAAACAAGTATTGATATATCTTCAAGATACCAAGGATTATATGCTCATATACAGAAATGTTGACAATTTGGATCTAATAAGGTACATATATTCAAATTTTGCTATGTGTCCAAATGACAGGAAGTCCACGTCATGTTACATTTGCATGCTAGTAAATGGTGCAATATCTTGGAAGAGTGTCAAACAGAAACTTATAACATCATCAACTATAAATGCAGAATTTGTTGCATGTTATGAAGCTACTTTACAGGTAATATGGTTAAGAAATTCAATTTCTGAATTTTCTGTGGTTGCATCAGTTGCTAGACCTATTCAGTTGTACTATGATAATCTTTCCGCAATAATGTTCAATAAAAATAATAAGAATATCACAGGATCTAAGCATTTAGAGGTTAAGTATTTGACTATAAAGGAACTGGTGCAAAAAGGTGACATTAAAGTGGAGCATATATCAACATAACATATGCTCTCAAACCTACTAACTAAAGGACTATGATCCATCATCCATCAAATTTCAGAGACATGTCAACAATATGGGTGTACAGAAGTCCTTTAACAGTAGTAGATAGGGGTATACAGATTAAAAATCTTAGGATTTGTGTCAATCTTAAGCATTAAGCTTTTACATGTCATTAGACATTATTACAATATGACCTTTGTTATATCTATAGACACATACAGTTATCTCGAGATACAGTAAGTATATCGAGACATAGTGGGATAAAAGTGCTCATACAGATATATCTAAATGTGGTTTAGCATAAAGTAGAGATACTGAGATCGACAAATGAAGTGTGATACATGCGTGGTCGTATCATGTAGTTTGTCATACAACATTTTCTGATTCATGTTAATAAGGTGATTCGATATGCATGATTATATTAGAATTTTGTCGCTATATGATACATATTTTTAGTATTTTTCGGTATTAATGGCCTTATGGAACAGAGTAATTGAATTTATTTATCTATGAATTCTAAAATATGTCCTTTTGTTGTTTTTACTTTATCATTCTATTGAGACAATTAATGCTTATCCATAGGGAAGAATGATTGAATAATTTTATTATTGGACCACAATATATTTAATTATTCTAGCATTTAATTTGGACAACATTAATTGGATTAAGTAAAAATAATTAATTGAATTAATGGTCCATAAAAGATAAATATTTGTCTATAAAAAAATGTAACCCTATTAGTGTGGGCGGACATGTTATTAGACTGTGATAGAGTTGTCTAATAAAAGACTATCTATAAAGACAAGTGCTAGACCTCATGCTCTTACTATATGTAGACTTGGCCATTCAATTATTTGAGCCATTACAAGAACCAAGTATTAGAAAAGAATAGAAAGACAACACTCAAAATTCTCTGACCTCTCTCTATTGTCTCTCTCTCTCTTTAGTCTCTGCACTCTCTCCCTCTTTGTCTGTGTTTTCTGTGTTTTTAGGTGATTAGAGACATCTTTAGTAACCGGATTCTGCAAGTTTCAGATCAATGAAGACAAAATCAGGTACAATTTCTATACAATTCACATTTATATGGTTAGATCTTGGTTTATTTCATGCATTTGAACATAAAGTTTCTTACGAGACTTTTTTCAAAGCTTCATCACACAGAAGATTGCCATTGTGATTCTAAAAGTTTTTTTTCAAGTTAATGAGGATTTTAGTCGTCAAGCCTCTTGCAGTAATTTAGATCAAGCTAAATCAAATAACGAAACGACTACGGAGCTACTGTACAGTAGCAACAACTTCATACAGGATTGACCTATTTTTAAAAAATAAAATACCTTTTTTTTTTACCTTTTTATCATTTTACCTATTTTATTTTTATTTAAGACTATAAAAGTCAATTTATATAATTTTAAATATATATTTATGTTTTTACCTTTAATGTGTTTAGAAAATTATATTTTTACCATCAATACATTTACCTTTTCATTCTTATTATTTTTAATGTCATGTTTAGAGAGTCATTGAGTAACTATGGAAGGCCACCCACAGTGACTCCCTAGTTATTTCTATTAAATAAATAGAGTCTCTTCCTTATTTAGACAAACATAAATACAGTATTTGAGTGGATAAGTTATTTAAATAAAGAGAAAAACTATATGGTATTCTATTGGTGGCCTTCCATGGCCGTCCTAAGCATTATTTCTTTTCCAAAAAACTATAGAGCCTCTAGTGGGTTTAACTGTAGCCCTTTGGGGCTCCTATGCATTTTTTCGTAAAATTTTAAGGGTATAGATAAAATTTTATTTTTAAAATTATTTAAATGTACATTTATATATTTTTTTATATAATTTAAGAATAGAAAAATAATAGGCAAAAAGTACAATTTTAACCTATTTTCGGTCAAACCCTAACGTTTCGCAATATTCAGATCATAATATAACATTTCCAAAATGTTAAAAAAAGAACCATAATATTTTACAAACATCTGAAAATAACCCTGGAGTAACAGTGACTCACGATTTCTATTAACTGACACATGGCGGGTTGGTCTATGTGTCTAGTGACCCCAAGTTGCCATATGACACTTTTTATTTAAAAATTTTTCATATGGGACCTAATGGACATGTGACACTATGGGCCCTTCTCTCTTTTGAGAATAGAAGAAGTGCAAAACGACATCATTTAGAGTAAATGACATCGTATCAAACGTAAGTCACTTACGCTAAATTACGTCGTTTCACATCTTTTCTTCCTTCCATACTAGACGATTGATGCTCTTCATTCTGCATATGTCATCTTCCTTAGTAAACCTTCGCTCTTCAGTCACTCGCTTCATTATTTCGGTGGTATAAAAGGCCAGGCGGTGGTCGCATAAGTAAATTGCAAGCCTTATCCAGTAATTGTTGAATAGTGAGGTGACTTCTTACTCCTTTATCTTCAAGATGTTATGAGAATGCCTTTATTTTTTCTTACATTCTTTAAACATAGAGAGACAAATTAGGACAAAAGCAAAGGTGGTGGGGCATGGCACATGTTGTTTGCTTTATAGGTAACAACCTATTATATAACATTATCTTTTTGTAGTCCCTTGGAATCTGATGTTGTCAAATTTTGTAGTCCCTAGGAAATTTGTTATTCCTCGTTCTTTATTCCAAAGTTTCTAAGTGGTCTCTACCATTTTTTGTTGTTTATTCACGTAATGTCTTGATCCTTCCCTTCTTGCTTAACTTGAAATTTAGTGAAATTCCACCAGGCAAATGTTGTACAAATCCTTTTTTTTTTGTATTAATGGATCATTAGTGTTAGTTTGAAATCTTTCTTTAATAATTTTAATTTCCATAATTTTATAAAGGAAAAAAAATATGTTGAGTACTTACTAAATATCATTTTTATGAGGCAGATTTTTACAAATTATGAAGTTTATTTATCTTAACTCTATTGTGAGTTCTAACTAATGTTGTCTTAATGGTTACCAAGTGGGAGTATGACTGCATTTTAGGCTATTGCTATAACAGAAGTAATGGTTTACATAATATTAGCCTTTTCACTTAGCCATAACATCAATTCAATTTAGATCATAGACTAAAACATAATCTTAGTTAGAAACGTAGACTACATAAGTTAAACTATATTTGAAAACTTGTTGCTATTAGTACCATCGTTTTATTCTTTATTTCTTTGCAATCAACAAATAAAAAAGGCTTTTGTTAACAGAAAAAAACAGAAAAAGAAATCACAATTTTGTTGTAATCACATTATAAAATTTGCAAACCAAAAGTTGCTACAAAGCACTTACTGCAAAAACTCCTAGTTTTTTAAAACACTTTATGGGCAAAACAATTTCTGTTTACAAACTTATTGTCGAACCAAGGTAGTTCCAATCATGTATTTTGATGATGATAAATATTATTATTACTAATATTTAAGTTTTTTATGCATTTATAAGATATGTTAATGTTTAAAGTGTAAGAATAGATTTGTGTAGCCTAAGGTAGAAGAGCTCAAGTATTGGATGATCAAGAATGGATAAGGATTAAAGATCAAGTGATGATCAAGAGAATGGAGATCAAGTTTGGATAGGTTTAGGAAAAGGGTTTAAGGTGCAAGTATCCTAAACTTGATTTTTAATAAATACTTGAAAAAGGCTTTCACATTTGTATGATGCATTTACGTATAGACATATAAGAGTTGAATTGTGGTTTTAGTGATCAACTGGATGTAATTGTGATATTTTTCATATTAAAAATTGAATTAGAATGGCATATAGGCTAAATGTTACATAATTAAGTTGAAATGTGTTGAATTAATTTAATGTATGTTCTTTAATATGTTTCAATGAATTGAAATATTGTTTGAGTATTGATCATATGTGTTTGAATTTATTTGTGTTATAATGGCAATGCAAATTTTGGTTTATAGATTGTTTGAAAAGGTTTTAAAATTGTTTAATAATGAAAAGTTTCATAATCAAGGTAGTTCTTATGTTTTGGATGAATTAAATTGTTTTTACAATCCAAATACCCTTGAATTATACTTTAAAACTTATTTGATGTGTTAATTATTGTTAGGAATTTATTTAGAAAGGTTTGGATTTGTTTTAAGCCATCTTTTTTTGCTTTCTCGAACAATTACAGCAGGCTAGCAGAAGGGCGTCATATTAGTCCTGTTTCACAGTGAGTTATACGATAGGCTTTAGGGCATCGTATACCTTCTAAAGACCGCTGTATTAGTCCCTGTCACACGTAATAATTAGTTTCTTTTTCTTTTTTTCAACGGTTTTTTAATCCCAAATGGCTATTTTTTGTTTCTAATGTCTCTAACTCTTTTTTAACACTATAAATATTATTCTAAAATTATTTAATAAGTTTAGATGCTCTGAAAAATAAATTACAATATCAAATCTCTCAAATACTAAAGCTGTCTTTATTTTTTGGATTGTTTTTGTTCAACTTCAATTTTCATGTTTTAAATCCATTTTTAGTACTGTAAAATTTGTGTTTGCAGTTTATTTAGACATAGAAAAGTTTCACTGAGCTTGCATTTGATTTTTTAAGTGTCTATTTTGTTTGTTTCAAGCTCATAAAACTGCACACTCCAAAACTATATTTATTTTGGTTCATCTTTTGTGTTCTTCAATTTTGGTGAGTAAATATATTTTTGTTACCTCAAATCATCACACACAATTTGCTTAAGGTTTCAAGAGTGCAACAAATATTTTACTTTAATTTGTAAGCACCCAAAACGTTTGTTTGAGGTCCAAGAATAAAAAAAATACTTAAAACTCTCCAGTTTTTGTGTAGCCCTTTTGTTCACTTTGATTTTTGGTTTTAATTAGTTTATGGGTGTGAAAATTTATTGTTTTTTATTTGTTTTGGATTAAGCTTAACCTTTATAGGTTGCTCAAAATTGTTCAGGTTTTAGTATTCTAGCTTTGCTTTTGATTTAGATCACCTGTTTGATGTGCTAAAATTATTTTTATTTTTGAGATTAGTTCTTAAGTGATTAATTAAGGTTCCAGTAGGTTTATTATATTTATTTTTCATCATTTTATTGAATAAAATCATTTGTTTATAGGCTGGAATAATAAGACTACATAATTTGACAACTTGCACTTATATTGGAAAAATCTGATTGTTGGTTGCCATAATCACGTTTTTGTTGCTTGAATTTGATTTTTTATGATCTATTAAGGTGTTAGTAGGCTTGTTATACTTTTTAATTGCCTCTAAAGAGTGCAGAATCATTTTATATTGCATGTACTTTAGAGAAACACCATAGATGGTGTGTTTTGGTTACTAATATTGGGGGAATTACTTTGTGTTAGTGTTGATTGGATTATAGGCTACTCTTTACCTTTAAAATATATTTGTTAAGATGCTCTTCACTTAGGATAAAGAAGATTTAAATTTAGTTATTCATTAATTGATAATTAGTTTAATTTATGCCTTATATATGCATTAGACATTACATAAGGTATAAGCATTACATTAGTTGCATTTGAACTCTTTATCTTTCTTTGATTTTAATAAAGTTTTTTAATAAGGTATATAAGCTTGAGTTGAGGCTTTGGTACCCCAAGTTTGGGATTTATTTTATGAATAAAAAATTGTATAATTTGGCTGTATGTAAAGGGTTACTTTTCACCAATTGGAAAGTAAAATTGGTAGATTCCTCGTTATCCTTATAATTCAAGATTAAAGTAAAATTGTAAGGGTTCCTCTTAACCTTAAAATCAAGATTGTTGTAGGTTTCTCTTGACATTAGAAATAAGATTATTGTAAAGATTTTTCTTGACCTTGTAAACAATATTGTTGTAAGGGTTACTCTTCACCAAATTAAAGTAAGATGAATTCTTTAGTGAATTTCCAACAAATAGTTAAAGAGAGGATGTCGTCTATCCATAGGGGGTAAGCGAACCTCTATAAATTTTGGTATTTATCTCTTCCCTTACCTCGTTATATTTATTTTTATTGTATTTGTTTTATTATTACTTAAATTTAATTGATATTGGAATAAATTTCGAAATATCATTTCAGTTGAATTTTAGTTAAAGAATTAATTTAATTGAAATTAACTTAAGGTGTTTAAAGTGTCTTAATTTGCAAAGAAAAATTTAAACATCTAATTTACCCCTTGGGCGCTATAGGGCTTACTCACATCACCAACAAAAGACAAATACAAAACAACCATAGAATGACATTACTACAAACCAAATAAAAAGCAGAAATTAACATCAATAGTTGTTGTAAACACAATACAAAATCTGGCCAAAAACAAGCAGAAACAAACCAACACACTTAGAGTTGTCGATTAGCACATGGAATTCATGATGTTTTTCCTCTGCTTACTGAATCAAATACCAAAATACAAAATTCAATTTTATTGCCAAAGCTAAAAGATCAGTACAAAAACATAAGTCCATATCCCTTGATAACTCTAGGGTTAAAGGTTTCGATAGCATGGCAATTCCAATTTATGTACAATCACCACAAACGAAATCCCTACATAAACAGTTATGCATTTGTAAATAAAAGCTAGACAAAAGGTGGAAGAAAGAAGAAATTACCTTAGGAGATTTACTTTTATAATCGTCGCCTGACCTTCTATGCCACCGAAACAATGGAGCGAACGTCTAAAGAG
>JAOXYD010090113.1:0-12038 GCA_028565735.1 Pinacopodium congolense
TATTCAATCACTTCTAATTCACTCATTTTCGAAGTTCACCATGATTGTATGTAAGAAAAATATGCATAACGTTCAATACACTAATCTAAATGACATGATGCTTTCACCATAGTCAATTTAAGATCCATATCTACATCTTTAATGCTTTAATCTCTGTCTCATTGAGCCTCTAAATGCCTCAAAATCAAGACCTAACATTCTGTTGTAGATTTTGGGTTTCACTGAAAGTAGTTTCAGTTTACTGACCATAACTTAAGTTATAATCATTCAATCATCATGATTATTTCATCCATTGCAAGCTTCGATGTAGAACTATAAAATTCATATTTAATGCTCATTCAAAATTAGGCTCTAACCATCTTAAAATCAAGCCCGAATACATAGGTTCTATAACTAAGATTTCTATTGAGCAGTTTAGGCAAAATAACCATAGATTGATTTTCACTCATCCAATGAATCCAATTCTTTCACCCCTATCTAACTAAGTCATTACTCTACAATTCTCATGTTTTCACCTACTCCAAATTCAGGCTCTAAGTACCTCCAAAACCAAGACACAATTTTAGTTTTCTAGAACATGACCTCTCACAAGTAGTTTCGGGAGAATGATTATAACTCTAGTTATATACATCCTTTTTACATGATTCTTTCACCAGTATCTCACTAACATCTAGCTATATAACCTTCATTCTTAAGACTCTTTCAAATTTGAATCCAAAGTGCATGAAAAATGGGTCGAAATGTCGGACATCAAATTAACCTTGATTTTCATGTATATTGTTCCAATCTCCTGCAAATTTCAACTCTACACACTTACATACATCTCATGCTTTCATGCTTTATCAAGAGGGACCATATGCTTACTTATTACACTTTAACCAAGTCCCTTTTTAGGTCCCTAAACCATGCAAATCTGTGCTCCAATCAAGGTAGGAGAAGAGGGGTTTAGAAGAGCTCATCAAGATCTACAAAACACTCAAGGGTTTGGCTTGATTTTGGTAAGAATCATATAGCTTAGGGTTAGGGATTGAAGGTCACAAAGGAAGAAAAAGAAAGTAGAAGGAAATGTCTGGAAATGAGACTCAAAATGGTTAAAAACCGATGGTGGTAAGTAATGAAAGATAAATGGTCCAAAATGTCATATTCTCATTGGTTTATACTCGACCAATCACTCTCTTCATCTTGTCATCCCTTGTTTAATTCACCTTAACTCGATAACCACCAATCATTCAATCCTGAAATTTTATAGGCATATCCACAAGCCATATATGAACAATTGTTATGTTTTATGCATAACATAATTCGGACTCCAAAGTCCTCATTTGAAAGGAAAAATCTAGGTTACCAGAATCAGTATCCTAACATGAGCAGATTCTGTAAAACAACCATAACTTTCATTATATTTATCCTTTTGACTTGATTATTTCTCCAAAATTCCACTAAGATGTAGTGTTACAACATTTCTTCCTTATTCTCCTTCAAAATCGCATTTTATCATTACAGAAAATGGATCAAAATGTTAGGTTTGATTTCAGCCCTGAAATCAAATTTGGATTCCAACGACTTTTAAATTGCTAACCCCCTCCTACAACATCTTATAATTCATCAATCCACCATTTTCCATTTCCAAAAAAATTTTTCATAACACCAATTCCTTCATTTTCATCCATTTCCAATTGACAAATTCATAAGTTAAGAAATAAATAACTTCACATTTGCATGATAATCAAATCAAAATCACTTATACTCGGAAATGATAAATTGAATGCAGCTAACACCTTTACCATTATTCCAAATCACAATTTAAGAATGTATATGAAATGCTCAGATCACTGCAAGGATAGAAGTAGTAAGGAATGGAATCTAAGGAAAGGTACAAGGAGTAATAAGATAATGGAAAATCATTATGAAGATGAGGAAGAATTTTTAGGTGATGGATATAAGAAGAGAAGTAAAATTCTCCAACGATAGGGTCTATTTAAAAGACCTTAAAAAAGCTCTTATTAGAATGCCACTCAATCATAGAATTTAGTTCCTTTTATGCTATAGGTAATTTCCCTAGTTTATCACTTTAGTTAGTTTCTTTTGTTTTAGCATTCCCTTAGTTAGTTTACTTAGTTTTATTGCTTAGAATCCAGAATTTTTGAGCAATTTAAGGTACAATCATGTTACTAATGTAGTCTTTAAATTTAGTGGCAATTATTAGGAGAACTAGGGTAGTTGAAATCATATAAAAAAAATGTTAGATAGACCATCAATAGCCCACCATAATGGTGTTGTTGTAGTTTGACAAGACTGTCATTATAGTATGAATAAAGGACATTAACAGTGCTCTTCAATAACAATTTTTTAGTCTTTATAGATCACTATTAAAGGACGCATCTTGACTATAAATGGCACCATTTAGGACTTAACCTAATCCCTATTTCTTCTTCTTCTTCTCCCAGTCCACATCCACTGTTCTTCGTCAATTTCCTCCACTGTTCTTCGTCAATTTCGACCTTTGAAAACCCCTTTTTTCTATCATTTTCACTAAAGAACACTATTTTTTTGTTATTTTCACACAAACACATCTTTTTTTCTAATCTTTCTTCCAATTAAAAATTAGCTTTGTTCTAATCCCCTCCTCTCAATAACACTATTAGTATCCTTAATTATCATTTGTGTTATTTTTTGGTTATTTACAGTGATTTAGTTGGATTTTGGAAATAATTTTTAAACTATTATGTTTCTTACCTCTCAATCTATCCTTCGATACCATTTTTAGACTTTAATAGTGTAGTCAGTGGGAGGGGAATATTTCAGTGATAATGAGAATATTTCGATGATGATAAAGAAATATTCTAGTAACTCTAGAGCTTATTTCAGTGACATTTCATTCCTATTTTCCAATAGTTTTTGTTACAATATTTCCACGATCCTTCCTAGCATCCATTTTAAAAAAGCGTCTAATATTACTAGTAGAGAGAAGGTAAATTATTAAAAGTCCTATATTAGGAATATCATAATCAAGAGAATAGTAGCACTTGCTGTGAAGGTGAAATTTGACATAGCTGGAGCCTTCAGGGTAGTAGGATGGGAGATGTACTGAGTTTAGTTGAACTTATTACCTTAAGCTAGTTCACAAGTTATATGTAAATATTTAACAAAAAGAGGATTCTAGTATTATTACGGGCATCAATGTTTTTCTAAGAGCAAGTGGGTTGAATGAAATCAAGTTCTAAGACATTTACATATTATAAAGGACCCTTCATATGCTTAAGATCTTGAATGGTATTCAATTGGTAGGGTTCGTGATTCCACCCATGTGCAATGTTATTCATATTCAACGTATGATCCAAAGATATTTAAGGACTAGGGACTGAGATTCAAAGGAGAGGTCTTAGTCCACCTACCTAGTGTCTCTATCATTTTGTATGCTATAATTAAGCTATGGAAATTAGATAGGGTTCAAAGACAGTGGCATAAAATTTAGGTCAACCCATTAAGAGAAAGAGAGAAAGTAAAGGACTATATACTATGAGACTTTCCCCAATTGAGGAGCATAGTGATAAGACTTCCATTGAAACACCTAGTACATAGTCTCCACCTATGACTATCCCTTTTATCACATTATCTGGGCCACCGATGAGTACCCTACTTGAGATACTTAGGACTATAGGGAGCCAATTGGGTCATATAGATGGATAGATTGATCAGATGTTGGATCATATAAGGTTTAAAGACTTAGGGCCTAATAGTTATAAGATGTTGACTATTGAACATTATATTTTTGCTTAGTTATGCTATTTTTGTATCTTGTTCTTTAAAGTTGTTACTTGATGTTTTTAAAGATTTTACTTATTATATGCTTTTATGTTTGTTTTATTGTTTTTCAATTAGCATGTAAATAGTCTTAAAAAAACTCAGACAAATTATATACATAATATTCAATTTAGAGTAGTGTTCTTATTCTTGTTTCTTCCTTATTATGCTTATTTAACTTTTTGACTAAATGAGATAATGTTTATCTTAAGTGTGTGTGTAGGGGGGCTAAGATTCAATTTTTTTACACTTGATATTGTTGTGATTCTAAAGTAGTTTATTTGATATTTCATGAAAAATGTTTTTGAAATGGCCAATTAAATGTACAATAATGTGCTTTAATTAGTAGATGTAGTTAATACAGTTGGAATTGATTAATTTATGATTGATTATGAATTTATTTAACTTTGGGGTAAATTATTTATGTAGTGGATGCTTTATGCATGTTTATTGAATTTTAATTTAATTTCATGTAAAGTGAAAAAAATGTGAAAAAGGCAAGATGGAGCATAAAACACACTTGCCATGATAAGATGGAGTGTAAAACGCACTTGTCTAATAAAATTGAAAAATTAATAAAGTTAAGGAATAATGGAGGGTGAAATGAACATGGCAATAAATTGCCTTAGGATGATCTACATGAAATTCATATAAGTTTTTTAAAGTTTGATATGATTTATAAAGGTTAACTTCACTGCTTATTTTGACCAAATATGGCAGAGTCGTTATCAAAAGTGAATAAAGATGTACTAGATATATTGATTGCATTGATTAGATTGAAGTATCATGTTTGAAATTTGAAAAACTATTAGAAACGTTTGACTCAGTATCTAAATAAGTTGCATAAGGATAAGCAGTAATTCAAGTATGGAAGAATTGATAGGACTGTAGTTTATAGGATTTTAGACCATCATTTAATTTGCATTCACCCCTATTTTGATATTGATTATCCAATTTATATGTGTTATTTCTTAAATTTCATGTTCATGCCAAAGAGGATAAGTTTTGTGTAAAATGGAAAGAGTGTGGATGATTTTTCAAAAGAACAACATATGTTATTAATAATGCCATTGTTGTCATATGTGCACCATCATTATAATTAACTCGAAAGAATAATGTGATCCTTTAACATAGCTATTTTTTAGCAAGCAGAATAGTGTTGAAGTTAATTTCACCGATAGAAGAATAACATTGGTCATGAAGAACATCATTGATCTTCAACATCAAGGGCCATTGATGTCTCTAAAGGTGTGTTTTAACAAGGAATTCAAGGAAAATTTGGACAATTCACCCTTGAAGCCATCCTAAACCTAATCAAGACGAATTTAAGCATATTTTGGACATTTTGTAGAGATCTTAAGTAAGATTTTCATATTAACTTTTAAATTTTTTTTAGCAGTGAATCAATGAGGTCAAAGATTAGAGTTTAGTTTGGAGCACAGTTTGGTGTATTCTAACTTTTAAGTTTGTTGTATTATTAACTCTTCTTGTTTTAATTAATACATATTGTTGAACCAAGGGAGTTTCACCTTGTTTTGATGATCTTGATCTTAAATCATTATTTTTTTTAAGCAATGAAAGATAGGCATTAGGTTTAAGGGTTAAAGAAGATGTTTATGGAGTCTTGGAACAAAATTGAAGATCATGAAGTGGATTGATGAAGACTTAATATTTTTGAAGAGACAAGATAGCATCTTTTATATATTTTTGAGAGTTTAACAGTAGTTCTGGATGAGTTTAATAGCACCTAATACTCCTACCATTATACTTTATGCATATCAATGGTGGTTGCTAGTGGTGATACATCAATGGCATCGTTGAATTTGATAGAAAATGCTGTTAAATAGGAAAAATTATGCTACAATGGCTATTTCTCAATGTTAATAGGTAATAATCTTTTAATGTGTTAGAACGTTAAACAATGATCACAAATGGCTATAATGAGATCATAGTCTTATAAATAGATTTTTTACATGAGTTTTGATCATGCAAGTGTCCAGAAAAAAATAATTTAAGTTATTTTAGCATTAAGAAGCATTGGTTATGAGATTTTATTTGAGTTTTTTTTAAGGCTTTTTACGGATGATTTTGTTACATTTATATTAAGTTTTGTAAGCCTATAAATACTCTCAATAATGCTTGAGAGGTAGTATATTTAATTTTAAAAGTGATCTTTAAGTCTTTAAAAAAGGATTGGAAAGGTTATCCTTGAACCTAAAACAAGTTTTGTATTTCTAGCATTATTTTTTTAATTATAGTGCAAAATCTTAATAAGGTTTTATTGGGAACTAGAAGTAGGAGAGACTGGACCCTCTCCAAACTAGTATAAATCAATTTTCTCGCTTTCCTATATTTTTTATATTAATGCATTTATTTTATCAAGTAGTATTTTAATTTGTTTGTTGTGTTCTTTTTTTAATAAAAAATGTATCAATATTATGTTTAACAAACAAGTTATTCACTTGTGAAATTCTACATTTTGAATTAATTTTATCCATTTAGATGTCAAGATCTATTTTTCATAACCTATTTTCATAAAAATTTTGTCTAATTATTTAATGAACATAGGAATTCATTGTAAAAATTTGTAAGGACCTAATTTAACCCCCTAACCCACTCCAAGGTTTCATAGAGGACTACCATGTTCTATGGTTAATTTTTAGTGTCTACTAATTAATATGTGTGGCTAACTTGTTTATTAGCAAAGACAAGGTAAGTAGATGAATTAATAAAGGTTTATTTCTCGTAATTATGTGCTAATATTTGTTTATTCAAGTGCTTAATCCTCTGTTTTCAACTAGGAACTAACTTATTAGAAAAGTTAGTAAATAACATAATTTAAATTAGTGAATGACCAAATATTAATTGATTGTAAGGGTTTTGCTTCTAAAATAAGGATTTTAGGATTGAACTTCTTAAGCTTTAACCCTATTAACTAAGTGTATTGAATGACTAATCAATGGAACAGGACTAATAAAGATTAAAATTTTTTAACTATAATTGTGTCTTAATTTCATGAAGATGCCTTAAATTAAGTCACACAATCAATCTTAACTCAATTAAATCATTCAAATCTAAACCCTTAACTATACACTCTTTAAATAAAAATTTGAATTCTTTTACACAAATTGAAGAGTAAGTTTATTTAGGAGATGTTTGGTATTATTGTTGGTTATAGTTTTTGTGTTTTTATATTGATTTTGAATGTTTTTTTAGTTTTTATGCTGATTTTTTGGTTCTTTTGCTTTATTCTTGTGTTATTGTTTTCAATTTATGTGCTATTTTTTGGGTTTCTGTGTTTAGAAAAAGAAAAAACTAAAACCAAAAACCAAAATGAAACTAAATATGCTATTAGTTTCATAGTTTAAATTTCATTAATAAATCAACTTGGAACTCTCTAAATAATTAAATTATAAAATAAACAACTTAGTAGTTATGCTTAGATCCTCAAGAAAACAATATATGGACTCATATAGATCTACTATATTACTTATAATAGGTATAGTTGCCTACAAATGGTCTTATGTTGAAAATGAGTTAAAATGAATAGTTAAGAATATAACAAACAATGATAAACCAAACAACCTTTCTATGACAATTAATAGGTATATTTCTCCTATTAAGCATTATTTTCATTAACCTTTTTATGAAAAAAAATTCATCCACATTTTTTTATAAAATCGAATTGTTTAATTGTATCATCAAACAATGGACCTTTGTTGTTCTAATTCCACAACTATTGTTTAAGTCCATAAATAGACCTTTGCAATTTCCATACTTGATAAAAAAAAACTTTTTGGATTCAAAGACTTCAGGTTGTATATCATGCACATCTTTAAGAAAATTCCCATTAAGGAATGTTACTGTGGCATCTATTTTGCTAAAATTCATAATAGTGGTATATGATAATAGCCAATAAAATCCTTAATAACTTGAGAGCTTGATTTAATTCTAACCCAACATTAATAATTAAATAATAAAGCACAAAACAAAAAAATAAAAATAAAAACACTTAAATAATTAAAACTTACTCCAAATTAATACCAAACAAAAATAAGACAATCACAATCATTATACTAAACAAAAACACTCAAAACAAATCTTAAAATACAATAATATGAACCTAATATGCAAGAAATACATATCTTTGCATAATTGGTTGAGCTGGCTTAGTACTTATTTTAGAAAATTTTTTAAACACCCAACTCACTCCCTCCTCCCCTTATTAGGCGCCATAAGGCTCACATATATGCCTCAATGGAATAAAAAAGATCGAAGTCCTCCAGCATCCCCAAACTTATCTTTAGTAACTAAAATGTAAACCATGAGATAATTTTCCTAGAAAAATAATTTAAGGTTAATAAAGAATATTTACACAATAATTTTTACTTATTAGAAAATGAACATAAAAGATTATAGTTTTTCAAGCACTTCTTAGAGTAAAGAAAAGAGATTCAAGAAAAGTATTACATGTTCATACATCTTCATAGAGTCCACATATCATTCTTTAATTAGTTTGAGATATTTACTATAAAAAAGAAAATAGGTTATCCTTTTAAAAGTCTTAACACCAAAAATAGGATAAAGAAGTGGGAAACCAATAAAAAGGTAAGTATAGAGTTAGAGAATCCACCATTTTGTGAATTAAAGTAATCAATAAACGGCAAACCCACTTTAGCCTACATCCTATCCCAATAATGATGTTTGAATTTTCACTAACAAAAATCATCTTTAGGGTGAAAAGGAACCCTTATAACAATCTTCTTTCTAAAAAAAGGGCTGAAAGAGAAACCCTACATCTTAGTTAAGTGTAAAGAGTAACCTATACAATCTTATTTTTCTGATGGCTAAGAGAAACTTAATAAAATCTTTCTTTATAATGGGTGAAGAGTAACCCTTTAACTGAAACAAAAATTGAACAATATTAATCTCATCACTAAGCCCCTAAAATCAAACTCTCAAATCCCAACTCATAGATATACAAATCAATATACTAACTTGATCACAGTCAATGCAAAAAGGTGCTTAAAATGCGACTAATGCAACTACAATATTTAACACAGTCTCTAATGCTTATTTAATAATATAACAAACATAAATGAATCCTAATCTCATTCAAAAACTAAATACAACTGCAATCTTCTTTATTAAAATTGAGTTGGAATCTTTAACCAATCTTTTTTAGGAAAAGGAGAGCTTATACCTCAATTGACAATTCCACAAAAATTAAAACCCTAAAGAGCACATAAAACACACTTTTAATGGTGTTTCAATTAAAGTTAAAAAATGAAATGTACATGATGTTTTAAGAATGAAAATTTTAAACAATAAACATCTATAGACTTTAATTAACCCTAAAAATATGGATTGAAAAAATGAAAATCAAGATTAAGACTAGAAACAACAAGATTACTTGAAGAAAACTTAAGAACATGAGAAAGATTAATTTTAATGATTTTGGCAACCTAAATATCTTTATAAATGGCATTAAGAATGAAACAAAATGCATCAAAATATATAGTTATAGAGTTCTTAAGTGAAAGAGACATTGAAAAGATTTTCTAGCCATTAGAGGAGATAAATTTATGGAAAAGAAAATAACCATTGTCACCTGAAGGAGTATAACTAATCGACTTGTACCATGGATAGGTTTACCTATCACTAGTCAACCTACCTATGTATTAGTTATCATATAGGCCTCGGAATATGATAGTTCTTGACCATATTGAGCATTGGTTGTCCTATACATCTATAAAAACCATATTGGGTTCTATATTTAACCAAAAACCAATTCAAATTAGTTCTAAATTCATTCAAACATATTTTAACAAGTTTAAAATATTTCATAAGGTATTTTAAATGCTAAAACATCACAATTAAGCCTAAAAATAAAATTTGATATGATTTATGACAAACATTTTCACTTTAATCTAATTCTAAACCTTTCCAAAGGTTTTCAAAACTTCTTAAAGACATTTTGAATTTAAAAAATGACTCAAACCCAAAAAAACATACTAAAAAAAACTTTAAGACATTATGTGGAATACTTTAAAACACTTTTATACATTTCACATAATTTCGTTTTAATTATAAAAATTACATCTATATGAAAATTCTAAACCAAGTCCTTATGTGAAAATGTCATAAACTAAACTAACCAACATAAATTCTTGAAATAAAACTAACCGATACAAGTTAGTCCTTACTTGAAACACTAACTTTTAGTTTCAACACAAATTCTTGCACAATTTGCATTTTCCCATCTTTATAACATATAAAATTAAAATATTAGTAGCAAGAATGTTTTTCCATCATTAAAATAAATGATTGGAACCTCCCCTAGTTCAACAATTCATCCCTTTTTATTGATGATAAAATATGTGATAATAATAATACATAAAATGGAAAAGAAACATATGTAAAACATTTCACCAAAATGCTTTACTCATTATGAAATGTTATCATTTTCCCCCTTTTTACTTAAATCTCATATCTCTCCTTAATATCACACAAATCTCTCCCCCTTTTTGACATCATAACAAAGAATACCAGCTGTTAATGAAAACATTTGTTAGACCCATACAACTTGTAAAACAAATATCACTTGTTTTTTAAAAAATACCATTTGTAAAAAAACATATCGCTTATTAAAAAATATCCACTTGCTATAAGGGATTTCATAAATTTGTTAAAAAATCAAGCACAACTATGATCTTGAAAATCTCTCATAACATGTAAAAATATTTTCAAAAATAACAATTATAAAGATTAAGTCATAAGCTTTAGTACCGTTTGTAGAAAAAATAAACGATATATAATTTCTAATATGAATTTTTAAAGGATACTCCCTTTTAATATATGCATTAAGATAAGCTATACTCCCTCTAAATGTATGCATTTATGCATTATGGGAAAATAAAGTTTTAAAAGAGATATAATCCATCAATATTCTTCAAAAACATATATTTTCCTATATTATGCATTGAAGACAAATATTTCACATAGTGTGTAAAGTGTGTGTTTTTAATGCCTAATTCTATATTATGTAAATGCAAATCATAAGCATAAATGCTACACAAAAGTTGACTCCCTCTATATTAAGCAATTAATACCATATAAAATTCTAAAACTCTGTAAAGAAAAATTAAAGAAGCCAAAAGGTGTGTTTCCCCTAAATTTATACATTCCAAAAAATTTAATCACATAGTTAGAATAGAACACTTTTTAAAGTTTTTCCAAAAGTATGCAAATGTCAAAGATGATGCCTCTTGTAAAAATGATACCACTTGTAAAAGCATAATACTAATTTAAAATACCATTTTATAAAATACGCAATGCATAAAATTAATAAAATCATAAAAGAATCTAATAGCAATTGAAAAATATACCAATTGGAAAATCATTTCGATTTGGATACTTTCTTTTAATCTTTTTGTTTATTTTGAGTTGGATGAAATCCATTTACCATTTGTGAAAGATACCAATTGTAGATTACACTAATTATAAATGGAACCCTCTTATAGTCAAGAAAAATCCTATCAAACCATAGAATAATTTTAATGCAATTCCTCAAATTCAAAAACCCTAGATTTAAAAAAAATAAGTTTTCTATTTTATTGATATTTATGCCATTGACATTAACACACATTCTCCACCTAAAAACATGCAATGCATCTTTATACCCAAAACTTGTATGACAACATCATCATATCAATCATATTCCATCAAAATATATGTCAAAATATTAAGTAAAAGTACAGAAGTACGTCCTATTTTGATCACCATTTGATATCATATTCTTTACTCCTCACTTAGTTCATCATTATTGCTTGGTTGGCTTATATAAGGGTTCTTGGTGATTTTCCATTTTCTATAAAGTTTTTGGAGATAACCTTTTTGTTTAAGATCAATTTAATACCAATTGATGTTGGCCTATAAAACAAATAATCAACGCACTATAGGTACCCACCTAAAATTAGGTTGTTAGGGCTTGGTCTTAACATCTTTCTCTAATAATATTTGTAAAGGCTTTGTAAACATCCTATGTTTAACAAAATAATATTTTTCTATATGTCCAACACGTCATCAAAAGTAACATGTAATGTGTACATGATGAAACCTATGATTTTTGTTCGTTGGTTGATTGATTAAAAATGAGTGTTCTTTAAACTGATTTTACTTTGAAAACCAAAATGAGATTAAATAAAAACCAACGTGACGAAAGGCAAGTGCAC
>JAOXYD010090124.1:0-12038 GCA_028565735.1 Pinacopodium congolense
CCGATCTACAAGCCTTATCTTTAGAGTATGGGAACTTAATGAGCTTTGCTTCTTCACAGATCTGTAAGAGAAACTCATCATCCTAACCTCACTATAGGCCAGAGAGGCTAACTGACGCTCCAACATTGAGGCAAGGTCTAGAAAGTTCTTTCTAAGAATGAAAAATGTTGTTTTAAGGTCTTTACTACATCTTTGAACATCCTTCACTCTTTTGGCCATAAATTCTTCTTTGGACCTCCGATTAACCTGAAATTTGAACTAGGTCATAATATCTTGATCTTCCTTTCCCCCATTTTTCATGACCATTTAAGCTCTAAAATTCTCCCAGTAAGCAATCAAAGTCACCTAAAAAATACTCAAATCTAAAGTCCTAACACATGCAGAATCAACCAACAATGTGCTTCAAACTATCCCTTAAATAAGCTCAAAATACACCCTTAAACACTAAACAAAATAAAGAAACACTTAAACACATCAAAGATCATGAAAAGATGGAAAAGATGGAAAAGATGAAATAAACGAAAGCTAGAACACATATATAGAAACACTTAAAACTCCTAAAAACAACCTAGAAATATAACCTAAAAGCACACTTATCAATGGAATGCATAGTTTATTTTCTTGTTTCGAGTTTTTATTTTTTCACCATTTATTTCAATAATTAAATTTAGGTTTTTTAATTTGTGATGTTTTTTATTAGTTTTTTCCTTAATGTTGAGTTTATGCATGTTTTTAGGTTTAGATGAGTTTAATTTCAATTGTTAGCTTATTTTATGCCTATTGCATTTTCTATTTTAGTTTAATTTTTCTGGGCATTATTAATTTTAGCATAATTAGTTATTGATTAGTTTGGATTTATCTTAGATTAGGTTGAATTATGGTTCTTTTAATTATTGTTTTTGTGTTTTCTAGCTTTTATTTCCTTTCTTTTAGTATGGGCTTCATTTATTTAGTTACTCTTTTTCTTAATTTCCTAATATTTAGCTAGTTTTCTTTGGGCTTGAAGGCGTAGGAAGGATTTAGGATGATTAATCATGAGAATGTGAATTAAGTTTACTTAATTTGGTGTTTTAAATCTTAGGTTGGTTTGGGACTTTAATTAAGTGCCATGGATTAGGTGCTATCCTTAGGATTGATCACCTTTTAGGTAATTTCCTAATCCAAAAGTTAGGTTGAACTTGTGATACGTAATAGTCCATAGTAATTCCCAAAAGTAGGAATAGGTTAGTTAAATTTGTTATGATACTTAATCAACTAACCTAAGGTTCCATACCTTTAGGTTACATCCTCCGAGCTTGTAAGTAGGTGGGCTAAGTTAGTCGTTCCTTAGTACCTAAGACATCTTCACTATTAAATCTAGAGAGCTTGTTCTAGGTTATAGATGGGGATAAGGGCATTTTTAGAGCTTGTTAGATTTATCTAATTTAGAGGAACTGAGGGTTTGAGAGCTTGTTTGAACCTATAGGCTAACACCATAGCTAGAGCACTGTTTATCTGGATTTGAGGATCAATAATCATTCCTAAATACCGATGATATCTTCAGCCCATTTTTTTGTTATTTTTCTTAGTTTTACCTTATGTGTTTTGTGTTTGTCTTTTTAGTTGTTTAATTTAGTTCTTTAACTTCCTTGTTTCCAGAGGTTATTATTTTTGTTTTCTTAGTAATATTAGAAGTAGCAATTCACCCTAACTCACTGAGGATTCAACCCTGACTCAACCTAACTATGCAGTTAGGTTTAGTTAGGTATTTCATTATTTGTTAGTTTACGACAAGTAACCATCTATCCCTATTTTTCTTGCCTCTTGTGTTCTTGATCCAATTATGCTGGACCCAAGATTTCCTAATGCTCAATTACCCTCTCTCAAGGCATAATTAGTGACCCTAGTAGAAATGGATTAGAATAGCTCTAGACTTACTAACTTCTCCTGACCATTTAACTAGATTTTAAGCACTCCTATAGGTGATTTTAAGCAAATAGCCAAGATCTCTCTTCAACTATTTGAAAAAACCTGAATATTTATAGGTTCATTGGGAGCTAACTTTCATTACACTACCTAACTTAAATGCCCAAACTCACCCTCTTGGTATTTTTTTTGGTATAATAGAAATAAATATCACAAAGCATCATTCATTGAATAAAAAGCAATAAGAGTTCCACAAAAAAATTCAATAACAACTCTTACAAAGTGTTTAGCTACTCATAATCATGAACAATCCAATACAATCCATGTTTTTCATAATAAATACTAATAAAGAGGAAAGAATAAAAATTGGATAAAGTTAAGAACTCCTCCTCTTTACTCCAATAAGTTGGAAAAACTGGATAGTGATACTATCACCCTTTTCCTAAGGTAGATTATTGTTTCTCTTCTTGGATAGCCTCTAAAACCGACCTCCTTTCTTCTTTTGGGTGTTGTATTAATGTTTGATGGAGGCTCTTACGGTTTAGAGCCCTTATATAGGTTAAAAGGAGGGTCAATCTACTTAAAATGCTGTGTTTTTCCTCAGAACAGTTCTTTCCCTCTTTGTGTCATGATCGTGACAAAGATTTTTTTTTAGGCCGTAACGATTGTGGCACCTCCCTTCATCAGCTTAGAATACTCTTCACTCCTTAAACCATTGATAAGAATGAATTTTATAGTATTTTTATATATGTTACAATGTCATTTCATCCCTATTTTGTTATTTAAATGCTTAATTTGTGTTCCTTTTATGTTTACATGTAGAATTGACCTTAAGGCATGGATACAAGTTGAAAGGGCCATGTTTTGAGCAGAATTGGAGCAAAATTTGGAAATATAATTGGTGTGAAACCAATTTGAGGACGTAGAAAATCATTATATAAGGTTCCACACCAAATTTCAAGGCCATATGACTAGCCATGAAGAGTTCACAGAAAACAAAAAGATCAAGACAAGCTTGGTTGAACTCCAGATTTTGTCTAGGTGTTTTGGGGATGCATTTAGAGCTCCTTCAGAGGTCCGATTAATCTAAAATTTTTTAGGGCACACGATCATGATGTTAGTAACTTGCATATAAAATTTCATGTGAATTGTAAATGCATAGGGGGAGTTATTTTAGAAATGATGATCAGAGGTCGAAGCTGTTAAATAAAACGGTAACATCTTAAAGTTAAATGACATCCAATAATCTTACTCTTTTAATTGCCCAAAAGAACAACGTTTTATATAACATGACCTAGAGGAGGCTTGGAAAGTGGAGAGTGGATGACTGCATAAAAATAAAACAAAAAAAAAGAATATAGACAAGAAAAGCATGCATATGAACCTTGATCATAATGGATGATATGAAGGAGCATTAGCCAACTAACTACTCCCACCATGCACGTTGAAGTGGAACCTCATCTTGCATCAATTTGGCAACCTACATGTGAGTTATGGGAGGCGAAAATGACGTGTCTTACTTGCCTTTGGACAGCCCTCCATCAACTTATTCAATGACACTAGCACATGGCTTAAATAGAGGAGAAAAACCGACTAAGAGAAGGGCTGGAAAGTCACACACAAAGTTCCATCAGTTAGGGTCATTATACAACCCCACTTGGAGACAAATAATAGCATAAATAAAGAAGACAAAAGCTTGAAGACAAAGTGCAAATTTCAGTAGCCACTTGCTTAAAAACAAGCATGAGCTGTCCATGTTGCAAGAGAGAACCGAAACTTGCAAAGGAGAGTGTATGTTCGTTCATCATTGGAAAGCTTAGAGAGTGGGAGTGTTGGCAGCCAAAATTTGAAAAGAGGAGAGCTCTCCGAGGTTAACAAATTTCTCTGAATAAGTAGTTTACAAAGGTGGAAAGCAAGGAGCTTAAAGTGGTGTTGAATGTTGGATACACATGTGAACTCACAACTTCATCATCTTGCTTACTTAAGGTGGATGGTTGCATGCCTTCAAATTCACCAATAAGGATGCAGCCATGTGGAGGCAGCCTTGACCTTCATGTAACAATGTGATAAGGAGCTCTGGAGTCAAAAATTTCGGCCATGCTTCATGCTTCATCTCATTTGTTCATTATCTTGTTTTTAATCTTGTCTGAATGTTCATTTACATTGCATTTGTGTTTCCTTTCTCTTAGCCAAATGTTTGAATGATATTTCATTAATAAATGCTTTCTCTTGCTTTGTTATTTGAGTTCTTAGTTTGATTAATTTGGTTCATTTCTTAGTTTAATGGTTTCATAAGTTAAATCAATGTGCTTATTGACTAATGTTTAGTTAGTTCAGAATAGTTAATTCCTTGTTAATGTTTAGTTATGTATGAATGGAGCTTGTTAATTTTATTTTTCTAGATTTTATCACTGTTGTTTAAGGTTTGAGTTTGATGATTTTAGATGTGTTATGTCTTAATATTAATTTGTTTTATGTTTTATTCAATGAAGTTTCAATCATATATAATGTGTTTAGTCCATCTACAATTAGTAGTTAATCTTTATGCGTAATTTAAGCTTTAAGTAATTAAAGTTTATTTTTTACTTTAATTATATATTCTAGAATTTTTATTTAGATTACTAAGTTAAGTTTTGGTTAATTATATTTTAGTTACTTACCTATTAGTTTAAGTAACTTAAGTTTCCATTAAGTAAAGTGTTAAACTTTGACTTCTTAAATTAGTGTTAATTTTCCAACTTTTATCTTACTTGTTTAAGCTTTGGATTTTAACATTTTCCATATTTTTTTTGTTGAAAAATTAGATTGGGTGAAGTGTTATTCCATGGTTTTTTGATTATTCTTAGTGTCCTTAGTTCGTTGATGCTTAGTAATTAAAAATTTATGCTTGTTTTTAGGTCTTAATTCAAGTAATTTCAGTTTTGGTTCAAGTAATAGGTATTGGAATTTTTGGTTAGAATATTAATTTGAACTTTGTTAAATTAGGTTATAGCTAATTAGTTAATATCTTAGTTAACTTAAGTTTATGTTAGTTTAAGTGTTCAATTGTGTTTTGCCTTAAGTGTTTTAAATTTTCCAGCTTTTGTTTTAATTAATTAAGTATGATTTATTTTCATTTAATCTTTGTTTAGGTAGTTTAAATATGTGTGGCTAGTTATTTTAGGGGTTTGGAGATATTAAAAGGATGAAGGGATGAAATTTGTGAGAATGTAGTTGAAATTATGCTTAAAGTGGTGCTTGGTTTTCTAGGTTGGTTTGGGACTTAGGTTAAATGTCATGAATTAGAAGTTATCTTTAGGCTTGATTCCCCATTAGGTAAATTCCTAATCTAAAAGATAGGGTTGAGTGTGTGATACGTAATAGTCCATAGCAATTCCCGAAAGTAGCAATAGGTTATTTGAATTTGTTAGGACACTTAATCATCTAACCTAAGGTCCCATACCTTTAGATTACACCTTCGAAGCTTATGAGTAGGTGGCCTAAGTTAGTCGTTCCTTAGTACCTAAGGCGTCATCACTATTAAATCTAGAGTGCTTATTATAAGTTATAGATGGAGATAGGAGCATTTTTAGAACTTGCTAGATTTGTCTAATTTAGAGGAACTGAGGGTTTGAGAGCTTATTCGAGCCTATAGGCTAACACCATGAATAGAGTACCTCTTATTTCGATTCAAGAATCAATGATCATCCTGAAATCCTAAAGATATCTCCAACCCAGTTCTTTGTTATCGTTATTAGTCTTGTCTAAATTTGCTTTGTGTTTGTCTCTTTGTTTGTGTTCATTGCGTCTTAGCTCATTTCACTTTGATCTATTCAAGGTGTTTTTCTTTTCTTACATCATTTGAAATAATATTTGCATACCGACTCTTTGTGGTTCGACCCTATCTCACAACTACTGTATAGTTTGGGAAGTTAGGTTTTTTATTATTTGGTAGTCTAGGACGAGCTCACCAAACATAACTTTTTCTTCAGACCTTTGATTGACTTCAAATTTTAACTACAGCTTCCTCACATCTAGATCTTGCTTCCCTACAAAATTCAAATGCCATTTAAGCTTTATACGTTTGCCTTATAAGTCATCTAAATCACTTAAAACTTCATCTCTAGTTCAATTTCTGCTACCTGCACAATCTACCACCAAAGTACATCAAACCATCTCTAACACATCTCAAAATTCACCCTCAAACACTAGAAAATCAAAAGAAATAATTAAAAAACATTTAATAGCATGAAAAGATGCAAAAGAACAAGTAAAGCCATGCTAAAACACACAAAGAAATACTTAAAACACATAGAGAACAATAACACAACCTAAAACACACTTATCACTCAACTATGCTAGAACATATATTGACATTATTACTAGTGATACCTCCTTATTAACAAGCCTATAATGAAATTAAATGAAGACATGGTACTAATTGAGGATGTCCTAAAGTTTTCATATTAATAAAACCCATCATAGGTATAATAAGACCAGATATGGAATGACATGAGTAAAAGGTTCAAACTTGAAGGTTATAAGGAAGCAGTTGAATAAGGTGTAAGAATAGATCCATGATGATTAGGAAACAGGAAATGATATGCAAACCCATGCAAATGATTGCCTTGATACAAAACATGAAGAAAGATAAAAATTTAGTAGTTTGAAAAATGAGAAATAAGCTATAGAAGAGGATGCTACTTTTATTTCTTAAATAATAGGCTAACAAGAGAAGGAGTTGACTTCTAGTAACGAAGTAAACACATTAAATATGGAAAATGACTAGTAGTAAAACAATCCTAGTTCTACTAATCAAATAATAGCCTAACAAGCTGAAGAGTTGAATGTAAACAAGATACAAAACATTTCATGCATTGTCTATTGTTAGGGGTTAAATTTATAGTATTTTTTAATGTTATTTGATGTTAATTTAACCTTATTTTAACACTTAAATGTTCCATTTATGTGTTATTATGTTGACTTTGCAAGAGGGAGCTGAAAGATGGAGATTGGAGTAAAAAGATGGAAGTTTTGTCCAAAGTCAACTAAAAGTCAACCATTAACGGAACCTTGCCAGGGTCACGTTGATGGATGAACAAGGTGTCGTTAATGAATGTACAGTAGCCATTTTTTTCTTAAATCTTCAACATTTGCGGCTTATCTTCTTCCTTCACTTGCAGCTGCTCCACCATATCTAAAGGGACCTCTCTTAAACGTTTTAGGCATCAATTTTAGGATCAAAACATCTTAGTTTTTAGATCAAAGTAGTCTTAGGTTTTTTTATTTTCTTTCTTTTGTAGTTTGAGTTTTTTAGGTTGTTTGAAGTTCCAACAGTTATAGTCACGTAGTTCTGAGTTAGAATACCATCTGAGATGTCATTTGGTTCATTCTAAACTCTTAATTTCATGCATTATTGTTGTTATATTTAATTAATCAAAGTATTGTTGCGTAAATTATATTTATCATATGCTTCGATTAACTGTTATGCTTAATGTTTAATTTTAGTTAAGTTATTATGCTTAATGTGTTTATGGATGGTTTATTGTGTTAATTTATTATTAATTCGTGATTAGTAAGTTAATATTTTTTTATTGAATGCTTAATCCTTATCTTGAACTAATCACTTAGAATATTGCCATCAGATAACGTAGGATCCAACATTCTCTACCTAGGTTATTAAAAAAGTCAATAAATAATGTGGTTTAAATCAATGAACTAACTAAAGATTGGTTGATCATGAGGGTGCTAGTCTTATATTAGGATAATTTAGGACTAGACTTCATAAGCTTTAAGCCTATTACCTAAGTTTGAGGCATAACCAAACCCCAAGATAGGACCAATATAGATAAGTCAGTGTCTTAACTATAACGCTGCCTTGATTTAATGAAGACCTTAGATTAAGCATTGTTGATCCATCAATTAAATCATAAACCACTAAAACTTAACTGGATAATTTAAGAAAAGCAATCTATGACTCTTATACAATATATTAGAATTTTTCTATGCTAGCTTTTATTTATTTAGTTTCTTAAATCCTAAAGTTAAGTGTTCTCTAGATAATTTTAATCGATTGACTGAGTACTTACATCCTATAAACTTCCTCGTAGGGTCGATACTTAGAGTCTTTAATATACTCCAATTTATTACTTGATTTGACCAGTACACTTGTTAAAAATTTGGTCTCGAATTGATTGTTAAATTGTGCATTTAAAGATAGATTAATTTAAGCTAATTTTGTATATGACCGGCCACAATTAGTAAGGCTAAGAAAAACATACATCAAATACATAGGAAGAGACTTAAGTTTAACTTTAAGTGACTCTTATATATATGGCTTCGATAAAGGCCTCATTATTTTTTTAATTTCTCAAACTTCTTAAAAAGATGCTAGCTAGAAGACACCTTTCTAGCTTCTAAAGTACTCAAAGCTTCTCTTATATTTTCTTCATTTGAATCGAAATACTAGGAATGAGTTAACACCTTTTGTAAAGAATCAACATATAATTCAATGGATACCAAATTCAATGATTGAAGCTCTTTTTTATTAAGATTATTTCCTAAATTAATTACCAAGATCAATAATTAAAGCTTTTTTTCTCTCAAAACAAAGTTAAAACCAACTAGCCGACAAGTATATCGATCACAAGTAGTCAAGTGAGTATTTTATACTCGAGTTATCATCCCACGGAGATCTCTCACAACTAATATTAAGGAAAATGGATCACAATTATCTAAAGGAATCTAATTGAGTGATTCATTTAACTAAATTTACCAAACTAAACTAAAGCCTTGTAATTTTAGAAAGAAGACTAACTTTGAAGTTTAAGGTTGCTTAATGGATTAGATCGTTAAGGAAATAGTTTTCAATGATCTAAATGGTTTAATTAGGGACTATAAGACTTGTCTTAAGGAAACGTCACTGAATCAAGACAAGGTTATGATCAAATCAATTCCTTTTCTCTTAATTTTGAAGTTTTAGGTTTGGTCTACTCTTAAATCAACCAAAAGAAGGCTTAAAGAGCAAGAAGCTTAACCTAAAAACTTATATTTTTAAATTGTTACCCTTAAGATTAACCAATCATTGGTCTTATGTTGATTAAAATCAAGTTACTTATAGATTCATTTAAGACAAGCGTTAAACATTCAAATCAGTAAAATACAACCATTAATATCATCTAAGCATACATTCAAATCATCTAATCACCATTCCTTACCCAAAATACAACTCAGTCAGTCATTTGAATAAAAAAAGAAAGAGTATCATGCATATAACCTATGTTTTAAAATATATAAGCTCAATAGTGGATTTCAATACAAAAGATAGATTTAGAATGCATTGAATGGAACTATAAACATGCCTATGGGTCTAAGACACGTGATTGAGCTTTTACAATCCACAAAACGAATTAAATCTATAAAGAAAATCAGAAAAGATGAAGAAAACTAGTTAAGAGCCCTAAACACTGAGAGAATATGAAAATCTCATCTCAAAATGTGTTTCTCCCTCTCCCCACTCATTGTTTTTAGCTTCTAGCCCTTAATATATATGTTGGTTACAAGTGGGAAGTAACTTGCATAAGTTGTAGCCAATACGATGGGAGATTCAGTTGGAAATTTATTGATAGGTGCCACAACGACTCTTAAAAGGATTATTATAGTGGGCTATGAAACCATGTTTAGGTCCTCTACTTTGAGAGTAAAATGATGATTTGCTGATGATAATGGTGGGCTTGCTACTACCATTGTTTTATTCTAAAATCTAGATTCTTTTTTGCATTGTCTCATATTTTCTTATAGAATTAGCTACCATCGGTATTTTTAAGCATTTAAGCACATAATTCAACTATTAAATACCAATCAGAAGCAATTGTATATAAAATTGGCATAAAATAGATATAAATATACAATGAGATCAAAACCTATCAAATTTTATTCTTGAGCCATAAAACAAGAGTGTTTTGAGGTTATTTTTTAGTCCTAAAAAAGGTAGTGATAGGTTATTCCTTAGCCTGAAAGAAAGATTGAAGGTTATCCTTGAGCCTTTAAAAGGATTGTATTGCTAACATTGTATATATTTTGTTGCAACAGTGTAAAAATATTAATAAGTGGTGCTAAGGACTAGGTGGAGAGGCAAGTGGATCACTCCAAAATAGCATAAATATTTTGTGTCTCTCTTCCCCTTCTCTTTTACGTTTTGCAATTTTTTTTATTTTGTTTAATTTTTTAATTATTTAATTTGATTAATTAAAATTTTGATTAGCTTTCGCGTTGAAATAAATTGGTAAAAGATTAGGTTATGTAACTTAGAGCACTTTTAAATACCTAATTCACTCCCCCACCCACCTCTAAGGTGCCATATAGGGTTCACACATATGTAGCCTTCACAATTAATAACCATGCAAGCAGGCTTATAAGAGTGAGATGGCAAATTCACTGGTTAAGCACATTGGGAAAGATGCGTAAGAATAAAAAATCACAACATATAAACTCTTTGAGGCATCTATGAATATATTAACCCAATTAAAAGACTACTTGTCGTCTTTAGCCCATTTAAGCACAATGCACATCAATTGCAAATCCTTAAGCACTTTAACTCTTAGCATCAATTCAAATTACATTGTTCTAAGTGCAATAATTATCAATATACCGTAATAGCCTCTAATAAAGCATGAAAACCACAAATACATGCAATCGATACATCAAATTTTGTATAACACCTATATACACATGAAAAATCACTCAAATCAAAATACAAGTGAATGGGTAATGTTAAACAAGGGTTAATCCACATTTTACAGCATTTAAAATAACAATTAAACTCAAAAGTGATAGAAAATCACACCAAATAGCCTAGGTATGCTCTACTCATATGCAACAAAAAAATCAAACCTAAATTCTAAGTGTTTAATGTAAAGTGGAAACATATGCCTTGTTAACTGATAAACTTGTGAATTAATGCACAAATATTAAAGGTAGGGGTTGATTTGGTGTTAAAGAGGTTAAACAAGATGATAAAATGGAGTTATGGTTGAGAGAGGGGTAAAACAAAATGAGAGGAGAGTTGGATAGGGTTTTCAATCCCTAAAGTCTAACTTCCTCATAAATTGGGTCATGCCATGCACCTGATTATGAATAATTCACATTGTGAACCAGACCGTGAAAAAAACATAGTAACAAGTTAAATTTAATGTTGTTTTCTTTAGAACCATGTTTCAAAACCTTCCTAACTCATTTAGATCATGATGGCTCATGAAGTATACATCTTTTAGGCATGATTTTATGATGATTATCTTGAATTTGAGGGAAAAATCCATGTGATTTACATGCATATTTAGTTAATCCTTTAAATAAGATGTTCTTATTTTTTATGTAGTTGATTATATTTTAATAGAAATGTTGTGAGCAATTGGATGCACTTTTGGAGTTAGAATGGATGTGGAAGAAACTTCAGAAACAAGATAATCAAGTTAGGAAGCTCCACATTAATTTTTATTGCCAACAAATCAACAATAGAAGGTGCAACAAGAGAAGACCAATAAAAGCAAAATGTTGGAGTAGGCCATGGCTAAGACCATGACTATAGGCTTGCTCATGGTTTTTGTCTAGAAGATATCATACCCAATGCCACGACTGTGGTTTGTGGTCATGATTCTATCATGCTTCAATGAGTTTTTATCCTAATCTAAGTTATTTTTAAGCACTTCTTGTTTCTTGAAGCCTCTAAGTAGCCCACAAAGGGGGAAGAGGCAGTCTTAAGCCATCTTAACATGTTTTAAAGCAAGATTAAAAGGGGAAACAAGGTAAAAAAATGTATAATTCAAGATCAAGATTGGACTTAAAAACAATAATCATTAACAAGTCAAGAGATTCAATAGCTTTGACCATGAGCCTTTTTATCCATTCACTTCTTATGATCATTGTTGTTATTTTTAAGATTTTTTGGAACTAATTTCATTATAGGATTTCGATTGTTATGGACCGTAAGATGTAGTATTACATTGTGTTGGCCTTATATGGTACCTAAGAGGGGGGTGAATTAGTTTCTTAAAAATTCTTTTCAATATTAACCTCAGGGTTGAACCAAGGTGGTTCTAATCATGTGTTTTGATGATGACAAAAAATTATTCTTACTAATGTTTAAGTGTTTGAAA
>JAOXYD010090135.1:0-12038 GCA_028565735.1 Pinacopodium congolense
TGGTAGTATGCTTTTTAAGTTGGTGAATAGGAATTAGTGTATGCTTACAAATGCCATAGATGTAAGCATAGGGAGTTAATAGTTTAGTTTATTTTAGTTTATGTTTATGTTTAAATCAAAACACATGACTACAAATGGAATAAGTTAGTGTTTTGGATCTTCTTAAATGATTAATGTTTTTGGGTAAGTAAATTTCTCTAGATTATATGCCATTATTACATTGTTGCATGATTGTGTGGTTTGTGTGTTGTTTTATTATATGGTATTAGTTTTTTTGGGGACCAACGAAGTTATAAGTGAAAAGAAGTTCATAGGTGTGTATTAAAGTGTGATTTCTAAGTTGTGAAGTGTGTTATTAGGTGATTTTATGTGATAATTATTGAGCTAGGGCAAGGATTTTATCTTAATTCATATTTTAAAGAGTTTTTATTTTTTTTTATGATTAGTCAAAAAAGGACATTCCAAGGAAAATGTGAAGAAGAAGCTGGAGGAAGATTAGGCAAGATTATGCATGTACACATTCTTGCAGAGTGAGTTTAGCACCTTCTATCATGATTGTGAAATTTTACACGATCATGCATGTTCTAATGACCAAAGGGTGAGCAAGTCTATGTCACGATCGTGTAGAAATAGATGATTGTGCAACTGCAGCCAACCAGGAGATAAAACACAACCCTTCATCTGCACGTTTATGTAATATCAGGGAAACTCAAGTCACAAGATTTTTGTAATTTTGGTAATTTATGACTTATTTTGGAACAAAAAAAAAGTGAAAAACCTTAGGAAATACCCAAAATGAGTTGGGTAGTATATAAGGAAAAAATAAAAACACCAAAGTGACAGATAATAAGGGAGAAAAACCAAATCAAAGAGAAAGGTTATTGAATAACTTGTGTTGGGAAATTTTCAGTTAAAGGATAAGAAAGGGAAGATATTCAAGCTCTCATCTTTTATTAACTTCTTTTCTTTTCTTGTCTTTATATGCTATATCTTAAGATTTATGAATTGATTCAAGTTATGGATTGCTAAATTTATTTTAGGGATTTCTTTTGAAATGTTTTGTAAAATTATCATCTTTTTAGTTTAAATATATATATATATACTTTGTGGTGTTGACCATTTTATTCGCTAATGTAAATCAAGAGATTTGGCTAGATATTTATGTTATGATGAGCAATGAGAGCCAGTACCATGATAAACATATAAACATCAGATTAATGAGCAATTAAAGAGTGATCTTAACTGTTTGTTAGTTACCCATAGGATTAATTAAAATATAATTGGATAGCTAGGAAGATGTTTGAGAGATTGATAGATTGCAATTCAATTCTTACCTATAAAAATTAGGCTTACTTGATTAGTTCTCGAAAGAGGGCCATTAAAACCATTAGATATCTAAGTTAAGGTAACATTAAATCAATAAGATGAGGGAAACATAAAACAAAAGAGAGAAATAATTCCTACATTGTTAATATTGATTGTTGACAAAAATTCACTATTACACTGATAAATTTTTAGCTGTTGATTTATTTAGCTTCAAGTGTTTTCAAGTGTCATTTGACATAATTGTTTACCTTAAACAAAATGAAACTCAAATTACTATTTATACTACAACGATAAAGCCCGTATACTTGTAATATAACATCACTTATTAATTTTTATGTTTTTTATATGGAATAAGTTCAACTAATTTTTTTTTGAAATAATTTGTTAAAATATAAAAAACTAATATTAATATTTATGAAGGAAAACTTGTTATGAAATTTAATAAGGCAATTAATAAATATAACATTTATGAAAGCATAAGATATCCTAGTGATATGCATAATAAGTTTTCAACAGAATTCATTAACTCTTTAATGCCATAAACTTTGGATATAAGTAATTACATGGCATAATGTTTAAGTTAGAATCTCAAAGATCTATAAGGAATATTGTATCTTATATTAAATTATCCCTATCTCACACAAAAGTTCTTTCTTCTATTTTGTAAGTACTAAAATTAAAATTAAAACCAATGTTGACTTATAGAAAATTTCATGACCTTTGTATGGAGGATATTAGATATACAACTTGGAAATAATGAATCTTAAATTTCTAGACTATGAAACTTAAGGAGTTGATATATCTAGCAAAAAGTAATAGAAATGTGTTAGTTAGAGGAAACCCAAAGATATGACTTCCTTTTAATTTTAATTTTTAATTTCAATTTCTATTTGAGGTAGAAAACTCATTAAAATTTTTTTTTGAGTGAGGATTAGTTTTATATGACACAAGAACACCTATTTTTAGAAAGAACAAGTAAATCTATGTGGAGTTTTAACTAAAATACTTAGTTTTGTTAATCTTTGCCAAGCTTTATAAGTGGCTCTAATTCTTGTGACTTGAAGTTTTTTCTAGAGGGCTTTAGTTTCTAAACCTTATCCATACACGTGTCCTCTATTTCTAACTTAAAATTGCCTATACAAATTTTAATATAAATTTTATTTTCCATTCTTTCTTAATTTACCCTAATTCTCATTATACCTATTTTACTTTAGACTTAAAGTTACCATTCATCTTCCCTCCTTTACTTTTTAATTCAAAGGGATACCTTCCTTACCTACAATACCTTTGCTTCGTCCTAGTTACTGCAATCATTATTGTTGAGTTCTCTATCCTTGATGTCCACACAATCTTTAATTACCAACCTCTATACCATTATTGTTGAGTTTTACTATTATATTCCCTCTACTTTCATTCTTCTACTATGACTTCTGTAGTTTTATTTAAAACAATTAGGATCAATGCTTGGTGGTAGAGGAAAGGAAGTTGGAAAATTTTTTTATTTTTTATTTAAATTTATTTATTTTGCATATTTTTTCTTAACTTGTTAATTGTTCTTTTTTGAATTTATACACTTTTGGGTTTTTAAATGATTTTGAGTTATTATGAATCATTGAAACAAGTTGGAAACGTAAGAGATGAAACAAGATTTAATAATTGATTTTTTAAAACTAAAATATGTCTCTCATTATCTTTATGGTAGATTTAAATGATAAGTGTGTAAGAATTAATCTAACCTTAACTTTTATGTGAGCTTTTGAGCTACTGAGCAATTTATCTCTTTTTTCCTTATTTTATTTTTGTCGAGTAATTATCAAAAATGGCTTGATCATTCTAGAACTTTCTCTATCATGCATATTAAAATAACATTATTAAGTTCAATGATAAGGGAATTGATAAAGATGTATTATATTATGTTTTGGTATGTGATTTCATATTGATTCATCCATATTTTTAAGGTAAAAATGCTCAATTTAAAGACCAAGAGAGGGGATTTTGTGATCAACCATAGCCAATTTAGCAGTTGTAGATCATCTACACATTTTATCTTATTTTTGGCATTTTTGGTTCCTTTTTTCTTTGTACCTAATGAATACTAATTGTTTTGTTCTCTAGATCAACTAGTAGAGGTTTCTCCTCTATTTTTAAGTGTTGTAGCATTTGTCTTTGTTTATTTACATTGGTTTTTATGTTTTGGATTGGATTAAAAGGAAAATTGGTGTAAATCCTTGGTTTATTAGTCAATACATTGTTGCAACTTTGTTTTCAGTATTTTATTATATTTTCATTATGTTTATGATGAATTTTTATTCTACTTTAGTTAAATATGATATGTGTGGCTAAATTTCATTGTGTTAAAATGTATTAAAGGGATAAATGGATTTCAATTGTGGTAATATGATTGGGTTTTTATTAATATTGTGTGTAGGCTTAAATTGAATTGAAACCTTAAATTGAGTTCAATAATTACAGATTATTTGTAATTTTGATCACCTTACAATTTCTAGCTTGGATGCTAAGTTTGAACTTTGATACACAATCATCAATTGCAGATTCTGTAAGTAACAATAAGTTAGTTGGCTTTGTAAGTAAAACTTATTCAATTAATCATATGTTTTAACTCTCTAAGTTACGTAATCCGAGTTTATGCAATTGTGACTTAGGTTAGTCATTCCTTGTTGTATAATGCTATTACACCATTTAATCTATAGAGTTTGTTCTAAGTTATCATGTATTTAGGGATATTTTTAGATCTTGTTAAATTTACCTAGTCCATGAGGACTTTAAGATGCAAACGCTCATTTATTTCTTTAGGTTAACATCTTGGCTAGAACACAATTTATTTAGTTTTAATGATCAGTTATCTTTTCTAGAATCTTGATAATATCTTCTACCTACTTTGTTAGTATTATTACTTGCTTCCTTGTATTTTACTCTATTGTTTATTTGCTTTCATTTATATGAATTTCATTGCCTTAGGGCTTTTTGATATTCTTTTCACAATATTTGAGATAGCAATTGCATCATAGTTCTTTGTGGATTGATCCTAACTTACCCTCTATGGATTAACCCTAGCATACCTTGTTACACCATTAGAAGGTTTAGTTAGTGTTAAACTAAGGGTTAGCTTCACCATCAATTTGATGACAAAAAATGGTTTTACTAATGTATTTGTGGAGTTTATTATGTTTGATAAGATAGGTTTGATGAATAACAAGTATTTTAGTGTATAGTAAAGATTTAAAGTGAATGATTGTAGAGTCTTAGAGTTGAATACAATGTTTCAAGTTTATGTTAAAGCATGTTGGAGTTATATGAAGACCAAAAAAGAAGAGAAGCATTAGAGATGAACTTAAGGATTAAAGATAGAAGATCAAGTTCAAGAGTAGAATTTGATAGGTTGTTATGTGAGTAAGTTTGTGTAAGTCTTCTCTTAGTCTTACTATGGTGTTGAAAGTGCTCAATCATACATATACATCCATGTTTAGCATTTGCATATAGGATGCATCATCAAGAGGTATCGTATGTGTTCGATGTGTGTAAAAATTCTCTTGATTTTTGGATGAATGCATTTTTTTTATTGCGTAAGTATATATGATGATTAACTTTGTTAAGGTTTAATAAATTGATTAAATTTGTATGACTTATAAGTAAGTCATTTTTATGTTGTATGAAATCAAATGGTAGACTAATATTGTTTGAATTAGAGTATTGATGGTTGCATGAGATTAAATGAAAGGATGATTAAAATTGGTTAGATTAAAGTGTTAAGGAAGTTTGGTAATGTGGATGAATTTAAATGTGTTAAGTTAGTGAAATAGTGTAAAATGTTTTAAGAAATATTTGGTATTAATTGGATTGGATTAAGATATGATATGGGTTAAGACATTAATCAATTGACCTTAGAAAAAATGTAGCGGAACATTATAAATGGTTAGTTTTTGTAAGACTAATTTTTACAACGACTAGTTTTTATAATGGCTAGTTTTTGCAATGGCTATAAATAGCTAATTTTACAATGTGTATAAATATTTAGTTTTGCAAAGCATAAAAATAGCTAGTAAGCCTTAGATGGATATAAATATGTGTTATTTGTGTTTTTTTTTGGTAAGAAGAAGCATTGAAATTAATCTCATAATGTGTAAGTATAGTTTTTTTTTTTTTCAGAATTTGTGTTCCATTTTCATATACAAGTTTATAGTGAGCCCTTAGACATCTTAGTGAGTCAAGATTGACAATTTTTATAAAGTGTCTGTATGAGAAGGGTGCTTGTATTGTGATTGTAATTATATGAGGGTTATTTTTTAGCCATATATGAGGAGTGTTGAGCTATTATCCCTTAGCCTTAGAAAAGGGAGTGATAGGTTATTTTTTAACCTTGATAGGAAGAGTGAAAGGTTATCCTTGAGCCTTAAAAAAGGATTGTATTTTTAAAATTGTAATTTTTATTATAATAGTGTAAAAATATCAACAAGTGGTGTTAAGAACTAGACATAGGGTTAAGTAGACCACTCTGAACAGGGTCAAATAGTTTGTGTCCTTCTTCCCTTACTCTTTACATTTACAAATTTATATAATTGTTTAATTTGATGAACTAGATTATTGTTTGGATTCTACATTTGTAATAAATTGTTTAAGTAAGATTAAGTTTTAATTTAGAAGAAAATTTTAACACCTAATTCACCCTTCTTAGGTGCCATATAGGGTTCACAATTGGTATCAAAGCTTAGATCTTACATTGGTTTAATTATAACGAATTAGTAAGCAAAGATCATGGAACTTAATTCAATAGTACCTCCTTTGCTTAATGGAGATAATTTCACGGCTTGGAAAATTTGAATTAAGCATTTCACAAAAGGTAAAAATCTAGACTTATGGTTGAAATTTGTATAAAGACATCAAGTCCCTACAAAATTAGTAATTAGGAAATTAGTTCCTAAAAATGAAGACTAATGGCAAAAAAGGATAAGTAATTAGTGTTTTTAAATAGCCAAGCTATAAATATTTTACATTGTACATTAGATAAAAATATTCTTGACAAAATTTTAATGTGTACATTTGCTAATGCTATATGTTATAGATTAAGAAATTTGTACAAAGATATTCATCGTGAATAGATGCTTGGATCTACTAAGTGTTAGTTTATGCCCCTGCAACCAATCTTTTGGCTATAATTACATGTATGACAATGTGATTTCAAAATTAATAAAAGGCATACTTTGTTTTTATGTGTTTCGTTAATTATATTTAATAATTAATTATGAAATAAAACCCCTGGAATAATTACTATGTAATTAGAAATTATAATGAGATTATAATTATAAGATTCAAATTGCATTTATTGAATTAATCATAGACTTTTTCCTAATCATATTTTCATCAAAACGGGGTATTGATGAAGCAGTTAGACCAGTGCACATTATTTTTCTTTCTTATAAAGAAAGTAATCGATCTCATAGATTAAAGTGTGTAAACACTTAAACAAATGTGTGGGTGCTTATTAGAGATCACTGAACTGACTCGATCTTAAGGGTCTTAAATGGAACATTACTTATGTGTCTGTGGATTTCCTCATTATGATGTTTGTATAATTAGTCCATAGACTTGAGATTACCAAAGCTATCTCATATAAGAATTACTATTTTTAAATGCTATTTATGATATATTTTATAAAGTAGGTCATTCAGTAGTACTTGGATGTAGTATGAACTATATGGAGATAGTTGTGTGAATCAATATAGGATTCTTCACTCTGAAATAATTTGAGAGAATTTTGTACTATTCTTGATTAGTGATGATTTGAAAAATTTTCTATCCAGGGTGAAATGAAATTTGAAAAGGTGTTTTCAAATATCAATTATAAATCATTTACTAATCAATAAAAACAAACATGATTGAATTTTATAGAGTAGACACTAATTTTGTGCTTTAAATCCAATTGGAATATTGTATGATGAAATAATCAAATTATACACTATAACCATGCATGGATAGGTTCGTCAAACCACTTTGACATTCCTAATATTTGGGTGGTCATGATATGTTAGTAGACATTAATCTTGATCTATGATCATAAATTGTTTAATTGGAGAATTAAAAAGAAATTAAAAGGAGTTTTAATTTACCTAACTTTAATTATGAATTAGAATTATAATTTATGATCATTGTCAATTTATTAGGAACTAATGGGTCACACATATAGGTTTATTGGAAGAGAATAAAAATTAATTAAGTGAGACTTAATTATAAGATTTAAGAAACTTTAGGGTCAAATATAATATATTTAATTAATTTCAGATTAAATAATGATTATAATTGTTGTTAGAATTTAGTTATGATTTGTATTTAATTTAATTTTAAAATTGGAAAAATATGATTTTTCCGCTATATAAGGATGATAACCCTAGTGTTGCTAGTACAATTCTGCCTTCGTCTCAAAAGGGTTTTGAGCTCTCTTCCATCAACTTATGGATACCATTAGAGGCCAGGCACATGAACGGCTATGGGTTGGATATGAGAAGAATTCGCTACAACAAGAAATCCTTTATTCAAGTTTGTCTGTAACTTTATTTTTCGATTCAAGTTAAATATTGTTAAATTGATCCTGTGCAGGAAATCTTAAATTTTGCGGTGCGATATCGATTTGATTGGTATAGGTTTCCTAACTATGGTATCATAGAGGGATCTTAACCAATTTAACTTGATTAAGTTGCTTGATTATTGTTGATTTGATGAAATAAAATGCAAGAGTTACATGAATGAGTAAATAAAAATGTTTTATACTGGATACATGTACAACTGGAAAATTGGTATATACCTATGTATGCGTTTGTTTATTTGTAGAGAATTACCTTCAATAATTAGGTACGTCTCTTAAAATTTAAGATGATTGTGAATCTTGTCTGGTTATTGTTTTATTTCTGGAAACAAAAATAAAGGTTTAAAGAATTTAAAGTTTGATTATTTTGTTTCTAGACGAATGACAAAGTTTCCTTTTATAAATCTGGAACAACTAGAATTTGCATATGAGATATACTTTAAAATCTGGATTTATTAACTTTAAAACACATTTGTTTTTCTGGATGAAACATTTATGAATACTATTTCTTATTTTTTGAAAACCACATTGAATCTAGAAGTTTTTGTTCATGAATGTTCTCGAATTTGGAAATTTAGATGGATTGTGTTTAGATTTTTTCATATTTGAATATGGAAATTTTATGATTATTTGATCTTGAATTTCTAGGTGGGTGATTTCTCCTTACTTGTGAATCTATCAAATTTTGTTTGGATGATGGATTTGAAAAGCTGTTGGAAAACTAGGGTTTAAAATTTTTTAAAAATAGTAGAAAACTAGAAAAATAGCGAAAATTGTTGGAGAAGATCGGAAGCACGGGCCCGATGGTGGTCACCCAAGGCCAATAGGCATTGGGTGAAAGCACGTAACAACAGTCACTTTTTCATTATTATTTATATATATATAATTAAATTTTTTAATCAAAATAAATTAATTTTTCTTAATTAGATTAAGTTTAAATTAATTTAAGGTCCTAATAAATTTAGAAAAATAGTTTTCAAAATTTGAAAAAAATAGTTTTCAATAGTTTAATTTATTAGGACAATTTTAGAATATAGTTTAATTTTTCAAGAGTTCAATTATTAAATTTTATTTTATTAAATTAAATTAAAATTTCTTAATTATATTAAGATTAAATTAATTTAGGATCCTAATAAACTTAAAAAATTAGTTTTCTAATTTTTGAAAATAGTTTTCAAAGAGTTTTATTAGGATATTTTACAATTTAGTTAAATTTTTCATGAGATGATTTATTAAATTTAATTAAATTTTAGAAATTAGGTTAAGTTTAAATTAATTTAACTTCTTAATAAACTTAGAAAAATTAGTTTTCTAATTATTTGGAAATTTTTTTCAATGCATTTTATTTATTAGGATTTTTTGTATTTAGTTTATTTTTTCAAGAGTTGATTTATTAAATTAAATTAGTCATCAAATCAATAATTAGAATAAAGCAAATTATAGTTATCTTTCATAATTAGATTATGTTAGATAAAATTAATATAATTAAATTGTATTAATTATAATGGGAACTAAAATTTTAAATTCCTCATTAAAATATTAAGTGCATATTTAGAACATGATTATTGCCTTCTATTGTTATAGGATTAAACTAGAGTTTTGTTTATTATTAGGTTTATTGAGCAAACTCAAGGCCACTTTAACCCGAATATATTTAGTATTATAACAATGGGTCTTACTTAACTAACTTTATATGATTTAGATGAGTAAACTCGTGATCATATTTATTTAGAGGCAAGATTAGGAATAACATATAAGATATGTTTTGGCAAATAGTTGTCACCTAAGGGATCTAGGAATCATGTATGATGTAATTAATAAAATGTTATTTACCTAATTTTAGTTTAATTGGTTTGTTAAGCAAACTCAAGATCAATTACGTTAGAATGGGATCCTAGCCTACTAATAAATTATGTGATACTTTCTCAAATTAATAGTGAGGGCTATTAGTTCGTTTAAAATAGAACGAGAAATAAAATTTTATTAAAAGTCCTTAATTATTTGGTTTTTATGATATAAAACTTATACTCGTTCCCTTTTGTCTTTATTCAGTTGCAGAAAATGAGTACCAACTTGTCCCTGAGAAGCCTTTTAGATGAAAACAAGCTGATTGGACCCAACTTTCTGACTGGTTTCGCAACTTAAAAATTGTTCTCCAGTAAGAGAAGAAGCTCTATGTTCTTAACACTCCAATTCTACCTCGACCTGGCTTTGATGTAGCTGATGATGTCTGGAAGATATATAATCTTTATGTAGATGATGGTGAGCAATCAACATGTGTAATGTTGGCTAATATGTCTCCTGAACTTCAAAGATAGCATGACACCACGAATGGAAAATCCATGATACTACGCCTTCAAGAAATGTTTGGTGCACAAAGTAGGTTGGAGAGGTTTGAAATTTCTCAAACACTATATCAATACAAGATGGCACCCGGATCTTCATTAGAAACATATGTACTGAAGATGAATGGCTATATTGAGAAATTAACCCAATTAGGTTATGTCATAGATCATGAGTTGAACATTGATCTGGTGCTTTTGTCTCTCGCGCAAAACTTTCGTCTGTTCATCATGAACTTTAGCATGAATGAGAAGGAAGTGATGTTAACTGAGATGCTGAATATGCTCAAGACTGTATAAGGATGCCTTGAGAAGGAATCCACTTATGTTCTGGTTGTTGACTCTTAAAAAAAAAAAAGAGTAAGACTCCCAAGAAGAAAAAGGGAAAAAAGTTAAAGGTCAAAGCTAAAGTAGTAAAGGCCACTAGAGGTGTTAAGAAGAAGAACGAAAAGGGCATCTGTAAAGCCCCAAATTATACCCTAGTTGTAAATACATGTTTTACATGTTAATTAGGGATTAAATTGAGTTTAAATTGATGAGATTGAATTAGTAAAATTGATGGATAAAATTGGTGAAATTGCAATTGATTAATTCCATTATAAATTAGAATTTTACATGTACTATTGGATTAAAAAATAATAAACTTGATTTTGTACACGTAATTAGAAATTCCTAAGCTAGAATTAATGATATTTTCATCAATCCATTGATGACATATGGCTGTATAAAATTTTAAAATGTGTAGCTAAACAAATGTTGACGTGTGGTAGTAACATATGGAGACTTATGGGCTACTAAGTGTTGGAAAATTATGAACAAGCATGGCCCATGTGTGGAGGCTTGTATGGGAAGCAAAAAGGGCAATGTGTAAGAAGGAGAGAGGGACTTTAGGAGAGTGGGTTGGTTTTTTGCAACCTTCTCCAACAAGCCAAGTTCTTTCACTTACTCTTGCTTTGTCTCTCCCTCAACCTTAACTGAACATCCTCTCCTCTTACTCTCAAATTTTGTTTTTCTTGGGTTGCATTTACAAGCTGATTTCAAGTGGATTTAAGGAAACTGATTGATATTTGAATTGTGAAATTAACAAATTTTTGGTATGGATTGATAGTGAAAACCATATTATATTTTGATAGTGTTGAGTTGTCAAGTTACACGAAAAAAATTTGGGCATCTGAGTAGCTGTCGGTTTTTTGACCATAGGTTGAGTTTTAAGTATCCAAATTTAGTGATTGTAAGTTCTGCCTAAACTAGACACTTTTATCTATAACTATCATGAAGGACCCGAAATTTAATTCTGTCATTAAAGTGAGTGAAATTTGGCTCGAAGTTGGGTTTAGTTGCTGAAATTTCTGGAGTTGAATTGGGACAAAATCTAGACTAATTGGAGGTGCGTTTAAGGCACGATTTTTTCTTCTTTTGTACTACCCTCTAATTTTTCAATGTGTCCTAATATGTTATGTGATTGATTAAGGTATAAATAGCTTTGAATTGGACTGATTTGGTTGGAAAGTTAGACATTACATTTGGTTAGAGAGAACTTGATAAGGCATGAGAATTTTCTAACACTAAACCCTTTCTATTGAGTATAATGTGGATGAATTATAGTCTGGACATAAGTTGGGATTGTGTATGAATTGGATTTGCGCTAGATGGTAGGTTGTGTTGATTATGCTTAGAGGAAGGGTTTGGAGTTGTTTGAACCCCAATGGGTTCGGTTATGACAACATTTAGAAGAGTTATGTGCTAAAGCTTCTTTGATTTGATTTGTATGA
>JAOXYD010090156.1:0-12037 GCA_028565735.1 Pinacopodium congolense
AAGATGAACATTGGAGATTGCACAACGACTAGTTGATCTTGATTAAGAGTATAAATTGAAGGATTAGCAAGGAGAACCATGAAAAGGGATGCTTAGGGTTAACTAGGGTAAGAAAAAGTGAGAGGAAAAGAAAAGAAGTGAAAGGATGAGGTGGGGTAGGGTTTTAGGGCAAATAAAACGAAACAGGGTGGAACATTTATCACGATCCATATTGGCATATTTTGAACAATTTAAGCTCCTTTTCATTATAAACTTCCATCAAACCTTTAAACAAAAGGAATAACATTAAAATTAACCTAAAACCATCAATAAAACTTAATAAAATACAATCTAAACAAAAGAAAGGATGAAAAGAATGATTCAAACAACCAAAGAACTTAATAAAACTTAGTCACTAGCACAACATGCTTCATTTAAGGTTATGAGCTTGACTATGCCTCAAATTAATGGTGAAGAAGTAAAGGAAAGGAAAGAGATTACTTCCCTTTTTTGTGAGATTATCTATCCAAAGTATAGCTGGCATCTATGCCTATTGACTTTGAAATTTTCACCTTTGTTCTTCTCTAATTATAAAGCTCTATGGTTGAACACTTGAATGAATTTGAATGAGCCACTCCATCAGGACTTAAACTTTCCCAGAAATAATCAGAGTCTTGAGTTAAGCAACAAAACCAAGTCACCACTCTTGAAGTCCTTCTTGATACGTAAATCATGCCACCTCTTCACTCTTTCCTGATACAACTTGGCATTCTCATAAGTATTATATCTTAACACCTCTAATTAATCAGGTTGCAATAGTCTCTTCTCATTGGTCTCTTTCCAATCAAAGTTTAATGCCTTTATCGCCCAATATGCCCTATGCTCTAACTCTAAGAGTAAATGACAAGCCTGTCCATAAACAAGTTTAAATGGAGCCTTACTTATAAGAATCTTGAAAGCAGTTCGATATGCTAATAACATATTATCTAACTTTATCACCTAATCCTTTCTTGAGCTAATTACAATTTTTATAAAATTTTCTTCAATTCTCTACTCACAACATCTACTTAGCCACTTTTTTTATGGGTGGTATAGTATGACCATTTTATGGAAGACTCCATATCTCTTTAGAAGTACATCAAAGGACTTGTTGCAAAATGTGCTCCTCTATTACTTATAATGGCCTTAAAAACTCCAAACCTATTGAATATCTTCTTTATGAACCTTTGTACCACCATATCATCATTTGTTAGAGTGACGATTTCCTCACTGAATCTTGACACATAATTAATACCAACCAAAATATAATAATTACCAAGAGATGATGGGAAATTCCCCATGAATTCTAATCCATATACATCAAATACTTCAACCTCCAAGATAATGGAAAAGGGGCATTTCATTTCTTTTTTAAATGTTTCTGACTCGTTGGCATCTATCATAATTTAGCACATACTTAACATCTTTGAATAAGTTTGGCCAAATAAATTCACATTTTAATACATGAACTGTCATCTTGTTTACTCTACAATGCCCTACATAAGGTGAACTATGACATTGAGCCAACACTTCAAGTATCCCTTCTTCAGGTACATATCTACAAATCAAACCATCAATATAAATTTTATATAGCATAAGTTCTTCCCATAAGTAACGAGTGCATTCAAATAAAAATCACTTCCTTTGTTGATAATATAAGTCAAAAGGGAGGATACCACTTGTAATACAGTTTCTTATATAAAAAAACCATGGACCAAATAGGTTATTTCCCGATACTAATGCTTCATCGGGGAATATTTCATTGATTTCTTCTTCTTATTGCATCTCCCCTCCTTCAAGCTGTGATGAATGATCAATCACTACGTTTTTTGCTCCCTTCTTGTCTCTTATCTCAATATCAAATTCTTGAAGTAAAAGCACCCATCGAATAAGCCTCGACTTAGCATCCTTTTAAGCAAAAAGATATTACAATGCCACATGATCTGTAAAAATAATAACTTTTGAGTTTGAAAGATAATAACAAAATTTATCACATGCAAATACCATAGCTAATAGCTTCTTCTCGATTATGGTGTAGTTAAATTGTGTTCCTACAAAAGTTTGCTTGTATAGTATAAAACATGTAACTTCTTTTCCTTCTGTTGTCTAAGCACATATCCTATGGCATGATTGCTAGCATCAAACATAATTTCAAATGAAAAATACCAATCCATTGATGTCAAAATAAGTACAGAGTTGAGTACCTTCTTTAACCTATCAAAAGCATGCAAACATTTAGTATTAAAATCAAAAGGCATATTTTTGGTCAATAAATTTATGAGATGTTCAGCAATGAGAGAAAAATACTTTATAAATCACTAATAGAACCCTACATGTACTAAGAATGTTTGGGTTCCCTTGATATTATAAGGTGGTGCAAGCTTCTCAATGACTTCTCTTGGCTTTATCTACTTTGATCCCTTTACATATTATCTTGTGTCCCAATACTACTCCTTTATGCACCATGAAGTAGCATTTCTCCCAATTTAAAACCAAGTGTGACTCCTAACACAATTAAAGAACTCTATCTAGATTCATCAACTAATGATCAAAAGAGTCTCGAACGAAAAAATCTTCCATAAATACCTCCTTTATATCTATAATCATGGGCAAATATAACTATGATGCACCTTTAAAAATTGACAGATGAATTGTAAAGCCCAAAAGGCATCCTCCTATATGTAAATATTCCATAGAGGCGTGTGAAGGTGATCTTCTCTTAATCTTTCGGATAGATGAAAACTTGATTGTAGCTCGAATAGCCATCAAGAAAGTAATAAAATGCAAACCCAACTACTTTCTCAATCATTTGGTAAACAAAAAGCAATGGAAATGGTCTTTCTTAGTCACCAAGTTAAGCTTCCTATAGTCAAAATAAACTCTCCAACCAGTGTCTATTCTAGTGGAAATCATCTCTCCATTTTCATTTTTCATCACCATCATGTCGTCATGCTTGTTTTCTTTAGCACACATTGCATTAGACTCATTGACTCACTATTCAAAATTGGATAAATGATTCCAACAGTCAAAAGCTTCACCACTTTATTCTTCACAACCTCTTATAAGTTAGGATTTATTCTCCTTTATGACGATCTTAATTTCTTTCACCCTTCCTCAAAGTTAATTCTCTATATCATCACATTAAGGCTAATAATTCCTCTAATATCTGAAATTTTTCATCTCATAGCTCTCATCTTCCTCTTGATATTCTCTACTACCTTCTCTTCTTACTCCACAGTGAATTGGTTAGATATGATAATTGGCAAAGTATGATCCTTACCTAAAAAGGTGCACCTAAAGTGTGAAGGTAAAGGTTTCAATTTTTATGTGGGTGGCCTTTCAATGGAAGGTGGGATAGGTACTTTGATTCTCTTTAAGGTTTCTTATTTTTGCTGCTCATATAACTTCTCTTCTTCTTCCAAACTCTCATCAATTTTCAACTCCATGACTTTTTCAACTTGCTTCTCTAACTCCTTCATACACTCATCAACTACATCAATCTTTATATAAGCATTTCCTTCTACTAGATTTTTCAAGGATTTATTCATACTAAATTTCACTTGTTCATCCCCAATCCTTAGAAATAACTTCCCTTTTTGCACATCTACTAGTTTGCTTTCGATATTCATGAATGGTCTCCATAAAATCAATGGATAATTCCTATTTTAATCAAAATCTAATACAAAAAAATCAATCAAAATTATTAACTTACCCACCTTTAGTAACATGTCTTCCACCACTGTACATGGCTTATTAATATATTGATTCACCAATTAGATGAGCATAGAAGTTAGCTTCACGTTATTAAACCCCAATTTTCTAGAAAATAGATAAAGACATTAGGTTAATGCTTATTTTTAAATCAAATATACACTTGAAAAATCCAAAATTACCAACAAAACAAAAGATAGTAAACCTCATTAGATCTTGTGATTTGGATGGCATGTGACTGGTAATGATAGAGTTACAATTTTTCACTTTGGCCACCATCTGATTATTATTTAAAGTATGCTTGTTAGTTAGGATATCCATGAGAAACTTGGTGTATTCGAGCATATTCTCCAACACCTTCATAAATGACAAGTTGATTTACAACTTCTTTAACTTCTCTAAAATTTTGCAAATCGTTCATCCATTTGGTTCTCTTAAGCCTTTATGAAAAAAGGATTTTCATATTGTAGGGTGGTAGTGGTGGCATATAGTGCTTCTCCTCTTCCTTCTCTCCTTTTTTTCTCTTGGATTTTTCCTCAGAGTTTTCGACCTTCTCTATTGGTTTCTTTAATTGTTTATCTCTTCTAAGTGTGATTGCATTCAATTGCTCCTTTAGATTGGCTTCTGTGTTACTTAGGAGTCTCCCCTTATTTTTTGATGATAAAGCATTAGCAAGCTGTTCAACTTTAGCCTCCAAGTTGTGGTCGGAAGAAGTATGATTCTTCACTATTTGGTCGAACTTATCCTTCATCCTCTTTTAACCTTCTACTTCACTAGTGAACTTGGAGCACAAAACATCAATCATCTTGTCCATCTTTGACTTTAAAGACTTAAGTCTATCTTATTGGAAACTTGGTGGGCCTTATGCTCTCATATTGTTACCTATATTATTAGTTTAAGAGAAATTTGGGTAGTTTTTCACCCCTAGATTATAAGTGTTGGAATAAGGATTGTTACTTGTTTGTTATAGTACCTCAATGTAGTTGATTTGCTTTACTTTACTAGTATCCATCATGAAGTAATCAATTGTTATATGACTATCTTGCCCTCATAGCTCACTTATAAGTTGCATGACTTTCACTAAAGAGGAAGAAGTGCCTTGCAAGTAACTTAGTTACTCGGTGAGGACTGAGATTTATGCTTATAAGGCTATCATTATGTATTATCCCTTTTCGTTCCTTGAAACTTTATTGTTTACTCTCATTTTCCCATGACAATTTTTAGTTGCCATCTCTTCTAATAGATCATAAATCATATCAATTGTTTTTCTTATCAAAGAACACTTAACTACTACATTTATACTCCCTCTTATGTGTTTATTCACCTATTGTAAAATGTTTGCAAGAGGAACTCCTTTGATAAGTTGTGGTGTGGCCAGCTCCTTTATAACTCCTTAAATCTTTTCCATGTCTCATACAATGACTCCTCATGGTTTGTTGGAAGTTGGTGATCTCCTAGAAGATCCTTATAGTCTTTTTCAATAAGAAATACTTGGCTAAGAATGTTTTAATAAGTTGCTCTTATGTTGGAATGTTTTTCAAGTTAAGAGAGTTTAGTCATGCCCTAGCTCAGTCCTTTTAAGTAAATAGGAATAAAATCATCTTTGCAGCATCTTTCGATAACCCGTTACATTGGAATGTATCACAAATCTCTAGAAAGTTGACTAGATATACGTTGGGATCTTCATTTTCCAACTCATAGAATTGCACATTCGTTTGAGGCATGTTTAACAAAGCTAAGTTGATTTCAAAGTTGTTAACTTATACGGGAGGCCTTGTTATCCCTTATTGATTTATATTGAAAACTAGCCTTATGAAGTTCATATGTGTCCTTTAGTCCCCTCCTTATTCTCCTTCTTTCCCTATTATTCTTTGTATAGCTTCTTGATGCTTTACTCTTCTTATCTCCCTTTCTTATCTCATGATATCCGAAACCTCTTTATTAACTAACTTGCTTAGGCTTCTTATGCTCCTTGTGTTCATTCATCTACAATTACATAAGGAAATGTATCAATTTCCTTAAATCAAAATCATTCAAATTGAACAAGATACCAAAACAATTAATCTCTGGTAACAGAACAAAAAACTTGTTGATTATTGCAAATGCTAACTTGTTTTATGCTATACCCCAAGCATACAGGTCATAAAATTGTAGTATAATAGATTTTGTTCCATAAAGATTAGGATTAGTCATCTATCAATTTGAGCTACACTTTGTTTAGGCACAAAACCAAATATCAATAATTGAAAGTAAACTAAAATAGAACAATCTAAAAAATTAATGAACAAGAGTACAGGAACTTAAGAAATCAAAGATTAAAATTAGGAATGACTTCTATCCCTATTTTGTATCCTTATTACCTTATTGATTAAATAATTTTTAACTCAATATAATGTAGTGATTTACTTACCCTCTCTTAAGGTGTAACCAAATTTCCCTAGTTAAAAAAAATAGGAATAGCTTTACAATCTCTCAATTTATCAAATCCCTTCCTAATTACCTAACTACTTATGAAGCAAACCTATAGGTAATCAATTAATTAATTAAGATCTTTATTCAACTAATTAATAACCTAATGTTCATGAGTCTATTGGAGTGCCAACTCTCATTGTGCTACCCAACATAAATTCCCTAACTCAATCTCTTAATATATTATAAGGAATAAACATAATAAACATCACAAACATACATTTATTGAATTAATAAGATAGAGTTCTTACAAAGAATTTTAGCCACATATAATGTTAATGAGTTACCTAACTATCATGTTTTCTATACACACACAAAAAAGAGAGAGAAGAAAGAATAAAATTAAATGAAACTTCACACTCTTCTCTTCTATCTTTGGTGTTAGAAATTTGGAAAGTTGAGTCACTCTAAGGAACTTGATCTTTTCTCTTTATTTCTCTCCCTTCGTTCCCTAATAATTAGTGATGGCTCCTAGAGTTTCTAACCCTTAAATGTGTCTAAAAGTAGCCTCCTATACTTAAAACCTATGTAAGACACATGTTCTATAGAATCTGAGCTATACCATTGTGTACCAGCATGAGTGTGATAGGGAAAATTTACCAAGAATGTGTAAGATCGTACAAGTACACAATTGTGCACTAGAAAGGCTCTAAAACTTATCTTTCTTCAACTTCTCACTAACTTTCCTCTAATTACTTTTGCTCATCTAAACATCAAAATGCATTATCCCACGTGATAGGAATGTAAAATATTGTGTTTTCACGTGTGTTTTGATATGGTTTCATCCTTATTTTAGTGTTCAAATGCTTAATTTGTGTTTCTTTTGAATTTGCATGCAGATTTAATCATGAAACACAAATACAAGTGAAAAAAAAGAAGTTTGGAAAAGAATTGGAGCAAAACTAAAGCAAGACCTAGATTCTGTATTATATATGGTGGGTTTAAGACCTATACAGTGAACGACAAGTTAAGGATACTATCGTATACCTTTGAATTTTAGAGCCTATATTGTGGGTCATTAGCCCACCGTATTGCTCAATTATACTATTGTATTGCTCTCTGATGACGAAAAAAATAAGGGTAAAGGTGATATTTCACCTCCAAACCCTTCCCAACCCAAAAAGGGCATATAAAAGGAGACTACAGCATTGATTCTCCATTAGCCTCCTCCTTTCCTTGGAGAATCCCCTCATTTGCTTAGTCTTTTCTTAGGGTTTTATTATATTTTTCTTTATCTTTCCTTGTTTCGATTTCTAGTGTTAGATGTCAAGTTTTAGGTCTTCAATACATTCAGTTCTTATCTTTTCTCTGCTATTTTTTTTAATGTGTCTTTGGTTTGAGTTTTGTTTGAATGTGTGTTGAACTTTTGATTATTGTTAATATAGTTGTTATTCCTTTATTTTCCAACTTGTGATTGTTTATTTCTCTTAGATTCATGTGTTTTCAATTCTATTTATGCATTCTCAGATTAGGTTTTTATTAATTTTTAGTATGCTAGGTTCGATTTGCCTTAGGTTGGAGGATATTGATGGGAATTTGGACTTAAAATTATGAGAATTGACATGATTGATATTGAGCATTATGTTTTAGGCTAAGGTTGAATTGCAATTCCAATTGAATGATATGAATTAGGGTTTTATTCATACGATTATTCATCCTAGGTTTAATTTCTAGTTTAATTCCTAGGATTTAACTTTTAATCTGTAATTATTATTAACTAAATCCACAAGTAACAATAAGTTAATTGAATTTGTAAGTAAATTTATTCAATTAACCTAGGGTTCTAATTTTCTTAGTTACATATTGAGAGATTGTGGTTTAGGCTAGTTGTTTCTTACTACTTAAAGCAGCTATGTCATTAAATCTAAAGATTTTATTCTAGGTTATTGCATAGTTAAGGATATTTTCAAAGCTTATTGGATTTATCTAAAATCAAAAGAACTTAAGATTTAAGAACAAAACATAAAATATATATTTTCCATGATCAATTATAAATCCAAAATTCTAGACATATCTTCTACCCAATTGTCTTTTGTTGTTATCTATTTGTTTTTTGGTTTTGCATCCTTATTATTTGTTTTTGTTTGTTGTCTTTTTTTTTAGTGACTTTGCATTCAGTGGTTGTCCTTTCTTTTTCTTTTAGTACAATCTTAGGAGTAGCTTATAAGCACAATCAGCTCTCTATGGGACCGATCTTAACTTGTCCTACTATATAATTAGTTAGGTATATTAGGTATTTTATTATTTGGTGGTCCGCAATAAACCTACCACCACACATAAAATAAGATCAAAATCTTTAATCACTAAATAACATTAAATAACAACAAAATGAATAAAAGACATTATTAAGAATGTAAAAGAGCATACTAGCTAAGTTTAAATAGAAAATTAACACTTAAAATACCTAGAAACATCCTAAAAATATAGTCTGAAACCTGCCTATCAAAATTAAAATTTAAAGATAGTGCTTCTAGTGATGATGTATAAGAAAGCTAGGGATAAGAATCAAATTAAGCAACAAGAAGTTGAGAAAACTCCTATAAAAATAGATTTTGATAATGATAATGAACTTCTAACTCTTGAAGCTAGAATTCCATTTTAACCTTAAAGAAGTTCTATAAATAGAAAACCTTTAATTCAATATCCTTTTGACACTTATAAGTTAAACTTGAAGGATAATCGTGAACTAAAAAGTTATGAAGAAGATATGAAAGATGAACATAAGAAAGAATAGGATAAAAACATGCAATATAAGATGAAGTCCTTGCATAAGAATTGTACATTCGAGTTAGTTAAGTTATCTAAGGGTAAGAGAGCTCTAAAGAATAAGTGGTTATATAGAATCAGGTATAAAGAGTACTCTTTACGACCACAATACAAAGCTAAACTGGTTGTTAATGGATTCAATCAAAGAAAATGTACTTATCTTGATGTGATCTTTTCTCCAATTATTAAGATGTATTCCATCCGTATTGTACTTAATTTAGCAGTTAGTTGTAATTTAAAGGTGGAGGAAGAAATTTATGTAGAGTAATCAGAGGTTTTTAGGGTAAAAAGGAAAATGACCATGTTTGCAAGCTAAGAAAGAGCCTATATGGCTTGAAACAAGTACTAAGATAATGTGTACAAGAAGCTTGAGTCAGCTATATAGAAGTCAAACTATAAGAAGATTACTTCAAACCCTTGTATTTTTTACTAAAAATTCTATGATGATAATTTTATAATTCTTTTATTATCTATAGATGATATGTTGATTTTTAGAAAAGATGTTTTAAAGTTTGATCATTTGAATAAGTAGTTGAGCAAATCATTTACCTTGAAATACTGAAGAATAACAAAGAAATTCCCTAGTATAAAGATTATTAAAGATATGAAAATAAAGAAGTTATGGTTATCATAAGAAAAAGTAGATAAACAAGGTGCTTCAAATGTTTAAAATAGACAATGCTAAAGTGAGTAGTTCTCCTCTTGCTAATTCCTTTAGAATAAGTACTAAGCATAATACTTATACTGATGAAGAGAAGGCAAGTATGCAGCAAGTTCTTTATACTTCAACCGTTGGTCAATTAATATATACTATTGTGTGTATTAGGCGGGATATTATTCATGTTGTCGGCATCATTAGCATATTTCTTTCTAATTCTAGTGAAGAATATTAGGATATTGTTAAATGGATATTTTAGATATTTACACAGAACTTCTAGATTATTCTTATATTTTGGTATTGATAATCCTTTATTAGTTAGTTATACAAATATAGATATGGCTAGTGATCTTAGTTTTAGGAAATCTATTTCAAGATAATTAATATCATTTACAGGAGAAGCAGTATTATGGGAATCAAAATTACAAAAGTATATTACACTTTCTACCACATAAATTGAATTTAATGTGGTAATCGAAACATGTAAAGAGTTTCTATAGATGAAGAAATTTATAAAAGAACTCGTTTCAAATAAGAACATTATGTCTTATTTTTGTGATAGTCAAAGTTATTCATTTTGGTAAGAATTTATCTTTTTATTCGAGATCAAAGTATATTGACGTGAGATATCATTGATTAAGGGATCGATTGGATTCCAAGCATTTGCAGCTTAAGAGGATCCATATCAATGAGAATGGATCATATGTTTGACAAAGTGTTTACCAAATGAGAGGCTTGTTATTTGATTATAAGGATGATAGTCCCTCTCATATTAGTGTGAGGGGGAATTTACTGGTGATCCTGAAAATAAATAAGGGATAAAATAAAAAATGTCAATTTGTTATAAATTCAAAGATGGTAGCTCCTTATTTTTTTCAAAGTTGTGTACTACCCTTGTTTTTTCAAAACTATGTGCTACCTTTAATTTTAAAATTGGTGAGTTTTTGGAGTTAAAGAGGGTAGTGTGCCTTTGAGATAAAGATGGTGGTTGTTTTTGATATCTATATGCCTATATATATGTATATATATAGGCCATTTTGCAACAGGAAAAGAGATAGAATAAGAAATCAAAAGGAAAGGGGAGAAAAAAAAAGAGAGAGAGAAAGAGGAATGTGAGAGAAGTGAAAGAGAAAAACTTAAGAAGATTATTTAATTTGTTTTACTAAGATTAAATGTGTTTCAATCATAAAGAGTTTTTTATTCGTACCTTAGGTTTTGTGTTTGTCTCTATTCTTTCTTATTAGTACTTACCAAGAATTTAATTCTTGAAAATTACTTTTTAATTATTTCCTCTAATTATTGATGATGGAGGACTATCAATTGTATCTATTATTTTATTATAATAGAAAATTTATTGATTTGTACTCGTAATTTCCACACCTCTAATTAGAAATAATTTTTTACATTAAAAATTTAATGTCTTATGTGATTAGTTTCTTGAAATATTATTGGACTATTTATGGTTGAATTATTTTAATATTTTTCTATTAAATAGTTTTAAGCAACATCAAGAGAATTAATTTTGATATTTTGCTATTTTAATTTGATTATTGAAGAGATTCTCCCTAAACTAATTATCTTTTTAAGAGATTTTCTTATATAAACAAAAATATATAACTATAAAGCCGTTCTTTTGAACTTCTTGTTTTATTGTTCAAGAGGAAGCCGTAGATTTTCTTTCCTGAAGAGTGAAATTTATGTACATACATGCATTATCATCAACAATTTGATGTCTATAGATGCTTTACTGTTGTTATGGATGACCATCGTTCCATCTTTAAGGTAAGTCGCCAAATACTACAAATCTGTTGACTAATCTAGATAGAAAAAATACTGACGTTTGATAACACGTACTATCTGTAAATGCAAGTCTTATTTTAAGTGCTCTTCAACTGACTCTTAATGGTTCATTCTAACACTTAAATGGAATCCCACGTTAAAGACTGCATTTGAAACTTAAAAATCGGAATATTCAATGAGATGCTTGTCGCAGATTAATTCATTCCAATAAGATAGTTCATGCGTGTTGGTTAAAGATTCAGACACCACTAGTACTACTTTAATGATATAAAATATTTTTCAATTTTTAAAGGAAGTTGCTCCTTGTGCCTAATGAGCCACAATGATCAGGCACTAAACACGGGACAACTTGCAAAAAATAAGTGGTATGGTACAAATTAGTTGCTCGTTGTTTCTTACCTTTGACCATACACCCTTAATTTACTTGATACCTATAATGGGGTGTTTGGTTGGGGGAATAGCTATTCTATTCCCCCTCTATTCCCAAATAATACCCATTCATATGTTTGGTTGCATTTTTTTTTATGGAATAGTCATTCTTAGGAATTGGTATTCCTTAAAATTAGGAATGGTTATTCCTTACCCCAACCTATCTTTAGTTATTCCTTGCCTATT
>JAOXYD010090167.1:0-12037 GCA_028565735.1 Pinacopodium congolense
ACAATTCAAACACTTAAAACATTAGTAAGAATAATGTTTTGTCATCATCAAAACACATGATTAGAACCACCTTGGTTTAACAACCCCCTTTAGAAAACTCTAAAACATACTTAACTATATATAGACATACATTCTTACTGCTTGAATCACATCTTGATTTTGGCCATGAAAAACAATAGATGCATAGGCACACCTACCTAAAGTCACTGCCTATATCATAACCTTGATCTAAGTCGTGAGAAAATCATTGCCAAAGTCACGACCATGACTTTAGCCATGAAAAAACCTATCCTCTATTAATCTAATTTTTTCTTCCACCCTTCAATAAAATGATTTGTCTAAACTTTTCCATAATAATAATTTGTTCAAAAGCCTATAAAAACATCCATTTTTGTCCAATCTCATGTAATTAATATTAAATTCAATATTTAAAACATTTAACCTCTAAAATTACATAAACTATCCTCAAACCTAAACTTTAGATGTTAAAACCAAATTTAAAATATATATAAATTGCAATATCGATTTACTAAAATCTTCTCCAAAAATGAGGTGAGGAGAAACTTTTTTTACAAACTCAATCTTCTTTATGAAGACAAAAAGTAACATTTTACAATATTTCTTGAGGTGAAGAATAACATTTTACAATCATTCCTTAATAAATTGAATGGACTTTTACAAATGAGACACCCTTCAATGGTTTCTTACTTGAAGTCACAATGACTAAGGCTCAACAATGTTGATATCTTAACTAAGATAGAAATATATACTTTGAAAACTTTTTGAAAGTTGATGAAAGCAATACAACTCAATTTCACTTGAAATGAAATCAATCATTTTCTCAAAAGCTCAAAACTTGAATTCAATGCTTAAAGATAATAAGAATGCTAAAAAAACAATATTTTTTTTATCTAATAGATTCCCAAGACTCCTAATTCACTAAACTTCGTCAACCACCTTTAAAACATGTATTTATAGCCTTAAAAACCTCAAAAGACATTATAAGCTATTCTAACCGTTATTCACATTCAAAAATTTATTAGATACAAAAATTAGCCATTATAATTTTGCTAATAGATACATTGGTCGATTAGTCAAACACATTAGTCAACTAGTATGTCAAATTTTAGCATACATTGATTGACCACTCAACCACATTGGATGACCAATATATATTAAAAACTTGATATTGGTCAAGCAGTAGCCAGCATTAGTCAACTAATGCCTCTATAAATTAGATTTTTCAAATGCTACAAGATTTTTCAAACTCTTTTAAGCATACAAAACCAATTTCTGTGATTCAAAACTAATTTAAATATATTTCAAAAGTTTTCCAAAGTTGTTTAAAGATGAAAGCCTTTTACATGAAATTTTTTTAAAAAAATTTCTTGGTCAATGAAAATTTATACATTTTATCAAAACATATACAATCCAAATGTGTTAAAGAATCCCTAAGCCATTGATACTTTAATCAGGACTTACAAATATTGCAAACTACTTAAACAAACCAATTTAAGGATCTATCTTTCTTGATCTTGTCTCATCATCAATTTGTCCTTCATGTGCATTCTTTTTGACTGCAATTTGTAATCGTATCTTCCTTATTATATCTATCTTTTAAAGATTTCAACATAAATCAAGTTATTAGTAATAAACATATTTTGTTATCATCAAAACTTAAATTTAAACCTCCCTTGATTCAATAGGTTACATCTAACAACAAAGGTGACTTTACTTTATTTAATTTAGTGCTCAATTTTTTATTGCATACTCTCCCAAGGAAAATAATATAAGAATTTTTACGAACCAGAAGAAAACTTCTATCAAACTCTACCAATAATTATATTTGTCACGATCCAACACAGGTATGTGACCAACACATGGGACTCAAAGATTGAGACCTCAGATCACATGTAAACCTACTACTAATGACAAAATAAATTCAGAACCAAAGAAATGTAGGAGGACCATACGATACAATATCAAGATGCAATAATAATAGTGTGCATTAGAAAGAAAACTTACAACACTTGAAATCCTGTCACTACGAACGCTACAATATAAGACAAATAAAAATAAAGGAAAAGCATATATGAAAGTAGTTAGATTGCAGCAGACACACCTCGAGAGTAACTTTTGTGAAGTCGGTGGAAGCGGACTTGAAAAGAAAAATAGGTTGAGGAGAGTCAGACATCGCTGAGTAAGCTTACACTGTCTTACGATATCTAATAATGTGCACACCATCATGCATAAATATAAAAACACACGTACATTATACTATACATACAATCACATTAACCAAACAAATAATTGTGGGGAAGAATATTTTTTAGGACCTTAATCTACAAGGGTAAAGCCTCATAATACTAAACCTCGAATGGCTGTGGGGAGTTAAGCATCACCAATGGCCTAGAAATGCTCCTATACTCATTTAGCTATAAGCCTCTCTTAATCCAAAAGGAGTTACGAAAAGTCAAGCATCACCAACAGACCAACCCTCGCACAAGATAACCAAAAATCATGAACATAACAATAAGGGCTTGACTAAGAGCCAAGCATTAATCAGGATCGATCCATAATATATCTCAGTATCATCAATATAATAGCTCTTATAGCCTTAACTAGTGATCATCTAGTCCTGATACATACCAATCAGGTGGCACGTCCTACAGATCATTCCTTCCCCACAATCACAATCAAACACATCTCACATAGTCAAAATACTAATCATGCAATTGTACTAAATACACATTCAATTATGTAATGATTGTCATGCATGTATGCAGTACCCAAACCCAAACGTATTTACTTTGATAATTCGATATGGATATATAAACTTGCAATAAAATGGGTACGCGATAATATGTGTGTGTGTGTGTGTATATATATATATAGTTATCGAGACATATATATCTCGATATTTATGCATATGAGCATAGGTATGCATTCATGTAGTGATCTAAACCAACATTGATCTTTATTCACTTGCTGGTATGAATATAGTAACCGTAAGTCAATATAAACTTATCTAGTAACTGTTATCGTACGTCTGAGTCTTATGATACCAATCGTACTCCTGATATACCTATTAAAACTAAGGAAAATATCTTAATTAGTCCTAGTTAAGAGTTATTAGGGTCAAATAATGATTTAAGGGTCATTTGGATTGCTAACGTAAACCAATTATGCAATTTGGTTATTACTCTCAATCTCGCCTAAATCTTTCGTGATTTTTAATTCTTAAATTAATGATAATCTCAATATAGTTCTTTAGAGAAAAATGATCAGTATAATTTTTAAAATTTTTAGAATATTTCTGTAATAATGACTGGAATGGCCGTTGGAGCAGTACCTCCGATGATCAGAATATTTCTCCGAATACTGGAATATTTTTAGTCTCAAAATTCAATAATTTTTATACCAAATGGAAGCTCTTGATGAGTAGAATAACTTTCTTTAAAACAACATACTCAAATTCTCAATATATTTTAACAAATTGAAGAAAAACTATCCAAAACCCTAACCTTTTTTTTCCGTCAATCGATGACGATCCAGGCAGCAGTTGGTGACGAGACCATAAGGCTTTTGTTCCCAAATTTGAGATGAGTCGATTGGTGATAATGGTGATTGACAACATCCACTGAAGGCGATGAATAAAATGTTGATGGTTTTCGCCATTTTTTCTCCTTGATTTTGCGACGATTCTAGTGACGATGCAATTACAATGGATATGGTTGCAATAGACTTGTCGAGAGGAAGAAATTAGTATATAACACTGAACGGTTTAAGTCATCGATGATAAAGAATAAGTGAAAAGAGAGAGTTTGTGAATAGTTACTTTTGGGGGGTTAAAATGAAAATAAAAGAAAATATGAGAGAAAGAAGAAGATGAGTGTGTATATATATATACACATATACTAAAATAGGGTGTTACATGCTCTCTTCCTTACAAAAAAATTCGTTTGCAAATTTTTCAATACAGTTTATTGAGGAAACAAGTACAAATATAATTCTTTCATATAGATATAATTCTCTCATCTCTCGCTCTATCTTCCAAGTAGCTTCTTCAATGCGACCATTTCTCTACACCACCTTAACCATGGGAATCTGTTTTGATCGAAGTTGTCACACCTGAGAATCTATGACAGCCACTAGCTCCTCTTCGTGCTCAGGTTCTCGTTCACCTCTACACTATACTGTTGTAGTAAATGAGAAGTATCTAGATTGTACTTACGAAGCATAGAAATATGGAATACTGGATGAACTTGAGCCATATCTAGAGGTAATACCAATTAATATGCTACACTTCCAACCTTCTTAGTTATCTCGTACGGTCTAATATATCTTGAAGACAATTTTCCTCTCTTCTCAAATCTCATCACACCCTTCATCGAAGATACTTTAAGGAATACGAAGTCTCTAACTTGAAACTCCACTTTCTCAAGTTTCAACTTAGAGTAACTTTTTTGTCTACTAATAGCCATCTCTAGCCTCTGCTTGATCAATGGAATCTTTTCTGATGTGATCTTGATTAATTCTGAGCCCTTCAACTGCCTCTCACCTACCTCCTCCTAACACATTAGTGACCTGCATTTCTACCCATACAATGCCTCGTATAGTACCATACCAATGCTACTGTAGTAGCTATTATTGTAAGAAAACTCAATCAAAGGCAAGTGCCAATCCCAACTATCACTAAAATCAATCACACATATCCTCAGCATATCCTCTAAGGTCTGAATTGTCCTATCAAACTGTCCATTTGTTTGATGATGAAATTTCGTACTAAAATTCAATCTAGTACCCAATGCCTCTTGCAATTTCCTCTAAAACCGAGAGGTGAACTGTAATCCTCGATATGAGACTATCGATGCACGTACTCCATAAAGGTACACTATTCGATCGATATACACTTGATCGAGCTTGGATACTGAATAAGTAGTCTTCACTAGTAGAAAATGTGATTATTTTGTCAATCTATCTACGATCACCCAGATTAAATCACATTAAGTTCTTGTATAAAGTAGGTCAACCACGAAATCCATTATAATTCTCTCATATTTTCATTCAGGAATTGGTAGTAATTATAGCTTACCTGAGGGCTTTTGATGTTCTGCTTTTACTTGTTGACATGTCAAGCACTTAGAAACATATTCAACTACATCCTTTTTCATATCGTCCCTCCAACACGTATCTCTAATAGTATATTTTATCTTAGTGGGACCTGGATGTACATATTAGCTGCATAGTGCGCTTCCTCTAGAATCTCCTCCTTCAAGTTATCTATCTCTAGAACACACAATCTCCTATTCATTCTGAGGATGCCTTCTTCATCAATTTTAAATCTGTACGTCGCCTTTCTTAAACGTCATAGATAAGTTTATGAAATTTAGCATCTTGACTTTGAGCGATCTTAATTCTATCCAGTAGCACTGACCGCACCTTGATGCTAGCCAGTAATATTTCTACATCTGAAATTTGAAACTAAGCACCTTGATCCATTAAATCATACAACTCCTTGTTCAAATCTCTCCTCTCTACTATGATATGCACTAAACTACCTGAGGATTTCCTACTTAAAGCATCTGTCACAACGTTTGCCTTCCCTTGATGATACTGAATCATGCAGTCATAATCATTAAGTAATTCCATCTACCTTCTTTGCCTCATATTCAAGTCTTTCTACGGAAATATATACTTTAAGCTCTTACGATTCGTAAAAATCTCACATGTCTCACCATACAGGTAATGCCTCTAAATATTTAAAGCAAAGATTACTACTACCATCTCTAAATCATGCGTAAGGTAATTTTATTTGTGCTTCTTCAACTGTCTATAAGCATAGGCAATCACCCTACCATTTTGCATCAATACACATCTATGACCCATTCTTGAAGCATCACAGTATAATTGAAATCCTATACCTTCCATTGGTAAAGCCAGCACAATGAATTAGACACTCTTTTGTCTCAATTGAGTCAACAAAGTTGCTATCTTAGAAAAATATTAAACAAATCTTCTATAGTATCCTGCTAACCCTAGAAAACTCTGTACCTCTGTCACTGTCTTTGTTCTTTCCCAATTTATCACAAGTTCTACCTTCTTTGAGTCCACTTGTATTTCATCTTGAGATACCACATGCCTTAAAAATATGACACTCTCAAGCCATAATTCACATTTTGAGAACTTAACATACAATTGATATTCTCAAAGTGTCTGCAATACCAATATTAAATGTCTAACATGGTCCTTATCTATCATCGAGTACACCAAAATATCATCGATAAAGACAATTACAAATCTATCTAAGAACAGCTTGAATACCCTATTTATTATATCTATGAAAGTTACTGAAGCATTTGTATGGTCAAAATATATTATTAAAAACTCATAATGAACATATCGAGTCTTAAAAGCTGTCTTAGATACATCATCCCCTCTAATCCTTAGCCAATGATATCCAGATCTTAGATTAATCTTAGAAAAGTATGTAGCACCCTGAAGTTGGTCAAACAGATCATCAATTCGAGGTAATGAATACTTATTACAGATGGTTACCTTATTCAACTCTCGATAATCAATACATAATTGGAGAGATCCATTCTTTTTTTTTTTCACAAACAATATCGGTCCCCATCGTGAAGTGCTAGACAATGCAACCCTTATCTAAAAGGTCTTGTAACTACTCCTTTAATTCCTTTTAACTCTATATGTACCATTCTGTATAGAGTTATAGAAATCGAAGCAGTACTAGGTATTAAATCAATGTAAAATTCAATTTCTCTCTCTGAAGGTAACCCTGGTAACTCATTAGGAAACATATCTGAAAATCTTTTAACTACCAAAAAATTTTAGAGACTACTACTTTCTATAATTAAATCTTTAACTGAGGCCAGAAATCCTTGTTACTCTTGCCTAAGCATCTTATTAACAACTACTGCTAATACTTTATTGGAAGGAGTAGTTCTTCTTTCTCCTTTGAAGGTAAACTCTTCGTCCCCTGGAATCTTAAGCACCACTTCCTTCTCTCTACAATCTAAAGTAGCATAATGGTTAAACAAATAGTCCATTCCTAATATCACATCAAAATCCATGACTGGCAACACCATAAGATTTGCTACCAATCTCCTACCAATAATCTCTATGAGACAGGAGTATTAGATCAAATTCACCTTTATGACATAAATCAGGGGTGTTGATACTGACAAAGATTCATTCATTCTATCTGGTACTACTTCTAATCTTATAGTAAAATTGGGTGATATGAAAGAATGAGATGTTCCTGGATCTATCAAAACTATAGCTTTTAATCCACAAAAGATAAGGATACCTGATACCATTGTATCCTATCACGGGGAAATCTCTAATAAAATGCCCATACTGCCCATATTTGTAGCAAGCTCCTGGTGATATGTGAAATGGACCCTGATGCACTTTGCCACACTGCTGAAAAATGGAAGATGTGGAGTTCGAACTACTGCGGCCTAAACTTTGCCCACTACGACTACTAATACTACTACTACCTGCACCAGATATGAATATGAATCCTTCCAAATATCTATGGCCAGATCTCGCCTTACCATCAGCTCTAACAACCCTCTGTCGAGAGCTCTCACTTTAACCAAACCCTGACAAAAATTTTGATTGCTACTATTTTCATTGCTAAAAACTGAAGGATCATGTGGAGTGTCTCCTACCCTGCTTTCCAGTAGACAAGGTACCCTACTCCACGAGAATCCTCTTTAACTATTTGGCTATATCCACCAAAGTAGAGAACTTCTCTTTGCAACTCATAATCATGCTGACGAAAAGAGGTCATAACCCTAACATATACTGATTATACTTCCTCAACTCATCTAAAATGATCTTTGAGGCATAACGGCTCAATCAAATTAAATATGCGGTATACTCATCCACTGTCCTATCTCCATGTCGTAGGTTTAGAAACTCTATTCTGAGTGTCTCACGAGTTACAAAGGAGAGGAAATAGTCTATAAAACTCTTTCTAAATTGTGACCAAGTCACTGTACCCAAATATGGAAGAATATGGTCTTGATACTAATCCTTAACTAGCCCTTGCAAAGACACCTCTACCATACCCACCAACTATATATTAGAAAAGTGCAACTTCATGCCTCGCATCTCCTCCTCATCAAAGAAGTCAATGGCATCCCGAGGTCTAGTTTCGTCAAACTCTATCGGATGAAACTTTGAATATATCATAGATAAGTACATATACGTTCTCTCTTATTTTGGGGCCGTAACTAGGGAGCTGGCTATTATTGCTATTACATCATTATTGTTGAGTTCCGAAACATAGCATTGTTAGCCTCTATCCCTCCTAGGAATGCCTGCATATCAAACGCAAGTGCTCCAGGGACTCCCTGCGACACCTCTAACTCCTCTACAAATGCCTTTCGAGTGCAAGCCGTCCTGCGCCTACCATGCCTCCCAGCTAAAGCAGCAGGGGCAGATATCTCATCTTGGGTTGAGACTTCATCATGACCTTTTAAGTCAAGTTGAGCGAGAAATCGAGCACATCTATTCATACTGAAATTAAAAGCAAAAGAATAGTCGGTACCACCAATTAGGATAAAAAGGTATTCTATAAGGAGTTACTTTAATGAATAAATGGATTCCTATAGGCCCGCAGTGACAAAAAAAGTACATTATATGCCTTAAATTTGAAACCTAGGCTCTTATATCAACTTTGGTACGACCCAACACGAGCACGTGACGGGCTAATGGGACCCAAGAATTGAGACTCAAATCACACGTAAGTCTGCTACTAATGACAAATAAATTCAGAACCCAATACATGCAAAAGACAATACAATACAATATCGAGATGCAATAATAATAGTGCGCATCAGAAAAAGAACTTACAATACTTGATATCATATCATTACAGATGCTCCAATACAAAACAAAATAAAGGAAAAACGTACATAAAAGTAGGTAGATCATAGTAGACACGCCTTGAGATTCTCTATTGCGAAGTCGGTGGCAGCTGACCTGAAAAGAAAAATAGGTTGAGGGAAGTCAAATTTCGCTGAGTAAGCTCACATCGCCCAAGAATACTAATGCTATGTACATCATCATGCATGAATATAAAAATACACATAAATCATATTATACATGCAATCACATCAACCAAACAAAAAATCGTGGGGAAGAATATCTTTAAGACCCTAATCTCCAAGGGTAAAGCCTCATATTACTAAACCCCGAATGGCTGCAAGGAGTTAAGCATCACCAACGACTCAGTCATGCTCCTATGCTTATATAACCATAAAGCTCTCTTAATTCAAAAGGGGATGCAAGGAGTCAAGCGTCACCAATTGTCCAAGCCCTTACTTAAGGTATCAAAAAATTATGAACATAACAATAAGGGCCCGACCGAAAGCCAATCATCAACTAGGATCGGCTCATAATATATCTCATGATCCTAAACAATGCACATTTGGTCTTGATGCATACCCTTCGAATGGCACATCCTATAGATCAATCCTTCCTTACAACCACAATCAAACACATCTCACATAGTCAAAATATTAATCATGCAATTGTATTAAACACACAATCAATTATGTTATCACTGTCATGCATATATTCAGTACCCGAATCCAAAAGTATTTAGGATTATTTGCAAATCCAAACATATCAAGGTCGGTATGCAAATTTTCAAAATCCATACCAACTTTAGGGTTATTTTGATGGAAGTCATGAGCGTGACTAAGGAGTGACTCTCTTAAATAAGGGAGTCATGCATGGACCATGCAATTTCACTTTTTATTTTTATTTTTATTTTTTATTTTTATTTTTATTTTTAATCAATTAAAAATGACAAAAGGGTCATTTGAACCCTAAGGTTTCCACCAATATTTAGGTCAGACCCTAACATTTTAAAACGTTTAAAAAGAACCCTAACGTTTAAAAAATGTTCAAAAAGAACTCTAACGTTTCAAAAACATTCAAGAACAACCCTAGTCAAACTTATGTTAAGTTTGACCATTAAATGCACTTAATTATGCCACGTGGCACACTCTGATAAGTCCATATGTCTTGTGGGTCCCACATATTAACATGGCGTGCCACGTGACGCATCATTTTTAAAAACTTTAATGTGGCCCCCACAATATTGTAATGTCAGATGCCATGTGGAAGTGAGCCCACATAATACGTGAACTAATCAAAGCTCGCCACATGTCATTTGGTTGGCTTCACATCAATTATATTCTTTAAATATAAGCGTGGATGTTATCATACCAAACAATAGGTGTAGTAAGATGGTAAAGTTCACGCGTAAGGTGGCGGGAGGTCTTGAGTTTGAATCGCATACGTCCTTTATGTTCTCTTCCAAAATGGAGTTGTTTTGACACGTTGTGTTATCTGCCACAATTATTCGAACTTGTAACCTTCAATGTGAAACCTAAATACCTAACCAATTATGCTATTTGCAAGATGTTAAACTTAAATGTCACAATTTGTACTTAACTTACTAGCGTCTTGTGAAGCTAACAGATTGACAGTAGCGAGCTTTGATTAGTTCATGTGTTATGTGGGTAATATTATGGGGGCCACATTAATTTTTTAAAATGATATGCCACATGGCACTGCCACGTGGTATGTGGAACCCATAGGACACATGGACTTATCAGAGTGTGCCGCGTAGCATTTAACGGTCAGACTTGACATAAGTTTGAATAGGGTTATTCTTCAACGTTTTTGAAACGTTATGGTTCTTTTTTAACATTTTTGAAATGTTATGGTTCTTTTTAAACGCTCTGAAACGTTAGGGTCTAACCTGAATATTGGTGGAAATCTTATGGTTTAAATGACCCTTTTGCCATTTTTAATTTATTTAGTTTTATTTAGTTAATTTTCTTTGAGATAAATTAATTAGATATATTATTTCATAAAAAACTATTTTAAATAATTTTGAGATTTATTTATTTTAAAAATATTTTTGATTTAAAATATTTTTATTAAATAATTATCAAATTTGTAAATATTTTTATTTTAAAAGAAATTTCTAATTTTTAATTTTTTAAAAAAATAAAAACAAATTAAATAATTGAATTATCTTAGTCATATATTTTATTAGTAATTAATATTAAATAATATATATTATTAATAATAAATCATATTATGACATAAAAAGGAAAATAAAAAACTAATTTTTATAATTTTATAAATTGTAAAATAAAAATAAAAATAAAATTTCAATCCATGAAAGTCAAATATACCTAAATTTGTATCTAGTAATTGGTATTAATTGAAACTTTATTTTTTATATTTAAAAAATATGTGAAAATGATCTTAATAGGTATGAAAATTATTTTATATTTATTTTCTTAATTGAGTATTTGAAACAAGTTGAAATTATATTTACATGAGATGTATTATATATACAAGGAGTTAGGGATCATTTTAAGAATTTTATAAAATTTATGGACCAATTTATAATTTTAAAAAATTAGTCAGTACCAGTATCGATACAATACCATTCTAAAACAAAAGCTAATACTAATACGATATCAATTTTAAATACATTGGTCACAGTTGTATTCTTATTAAGTGCCTGTTTGGATGGGTTTTTAAGAGGTCAATAAGATCTTTTCTCTATTACAAAAGCCTTTTTTTAAAAATACGTGTTTGAGTGTAGAATTAAAAAGCACTTCTTTAATATATATGACTTTTTTGACAGATAAAATACAGCTTTTTAAGAAGTTAAAACTTAGAATTTTTCAAAAAAACCTCTGAAATGACTTTTTCGAGTAGATATTTCATATCAATTAATGAATTTATTTTTTAGTCTCTTTTGCCCTTATATTTTTAACATAATGTCTGAAATACCCACATATTCCCATATTTAACTATTTACTCAACTTGAATATTTATTTTGGGATTTATATAATATTATTTGGCTATTTTGTTATATATTTTAATATTTATTTTACTTATATTATAATCCATATAAAAGATTTGGTTAGATATATTTTCATTTATGTTTCATATAGTTTAAAATTATATA
>JAOXYD010090178.1:0-12037 GCA_028565735.1 Pinacopodium congolense
ATTTTTTAATAAACTACTTGATACATGCAATAGTTTATATTAGATAAATTATTTATTTGATTAAAGTTATAATTAATAGCATTCTTAAGCTAATTAGTACTAATAAATTTATGACTCAATTTCTCATTATACCTCAATAATCTTAAAGACTTTAAGAAGAATATCAATAAAATTTCTTATTACATACCCATTTTTAATATCCCATACGATGAATTAACTTTAAAAATAAAAATAATATTTAAAAATGAAATTTGATAATTTTTAAATATAAAATAAAAATTATTGAATAATTGTTAATATTTAAAACTATAATTGAAATATTTTAAGAGAAATATTATGATTTATAGATATTAATAATTAATAATTATTTCAATTAATTATCTCTTTTCTTTTAGTTTCATGTTCAGACCTTATATTTACTGGTTTAGATGTTTAACTTTTGTTCATTTGTGTTGTTATTGCTATATTTTTCTATTTTCATTTTATTTTATTATTTCATTTGGGTTAGGTTAAATGCTTGTTAAACCTTTATTTTTGTTAGTTTAGTGTTAAATACTAATTTTCTAGCCTTGTTAATCTTTCTTTCCTTTATGATTTCTGCAATTTAATATTTGTTTAGTTTAATTTCATATTGTTTTTGTATTAATTTTAGTTTGTTAACTTAGTTTTAATTAGGTTTGAAGGTATTTGATGGATTTATAGGTGATCATCGTGAGAATTTGAATGAGTTTTGAATAGACATTGAGATTTATGCTACGATTGAGTTGAAATTCAGAATTAATGTCATGAAATAGGGATTTATTCATAGGATCGGCCATTTTAGGTGTAATTTCTAATTCAACTGATAGGTTTTAACTTTTGATCTATAATTTTCATTAGCAAAAACCATAAGTTATGATAGATTAATTAGTTTTGTAGGTAAACTTAACCAATTAGTCTAAGATTTCAATTCTCTAAGTTACATAGTCATGTGTGATTATGGCTTAGGATAGTCATTTCCCTAGTTCTTAATGCCATTGTACTAATAAATCTAGAGAGCTTATTTTAGGTTGTCGTGTGAATAGGAGTAAGTTTTATATCATATAGGACTTATCTGCAAATAAACAAACTTAAGATTCAAGAGCTTGTTTATGTCTATAGGCTAGCATCTTAGGCATAATACAATTTACATATATTTAATGATAAATCAAAATTCATGAATATGAAAAATATCTTCTACCCATCTTTTCCTTCTTGTTAGTTGTTTCTTGCCTCTTTGCTTTATTTCATTAATTGTCTTTTAGCTTAATTTAGTTCTTTTCTAACTAGGGTTTCTTTTATCTTTTTTTTCTTTTGCACAACATTATGAATAACTTAAGAATACTACTAACTCTCTGTAGGATTGATCTTGACTTACCCTACTGCACAGTAAGTTGGTTAGGTAAATTTTATTATTTTGTGGTCCATGATAAACCTACCACAATCTCACTCAAACACCTCAAGGATCTAGGGATTATTCAAGACCATATGAATGAAATGAGTGCACTATAATTTAACAAACTCAACACTTACAAAAAAATTTAACTCAAATTCCCAAAACTTCTATTCAAATACTTTAACCTTTCACCCGATTCTACAACCTCACTTGATTTGCTATTGGTTACAATTGGAATTATAAAGTACACTTTATCACATCTATTTATAGGCCTAGAAATAACAACTAGAATTTACAGTCATTAGGCACCATTAATTGTCAAATTTTTCTAATTAGAAACTAGTCACTAGGCATTTATCATGAGCACTAGTTGATCACTCAATTACACTGATTGATTGGCATATTGGCTAACCACTCATTCTTATTAGTCAATAAGTCTTTAACAATTTAACCTACACGGGTTGATGTTGGTTATTGGTTTAGTCCAAATTATACAAATTAATTATCAAACTAAGCCATTAAAGCATGCTTTCTTAAAGTACTTTCAAAATAAACTATTTAGCAAGTATACTAGTCAATAATTAATAAAGTGGAGTATTTTAGATTCGAATTATTATCCCAAAGGGAATGAAACTTTGCAAGTACTATGAAACTTTTCAAGTATTATGTAACTTGGATCATAACAATTTAGAAAAGCCAAATCGAGCTAATTAACTAACTAAAATTACCAAATTAAATTAAAAGCTCCAAGGTACGCAAGAATACTAAGAATGAGTTTAAGGATTGTTTAAATGGATCAAATTGCTAAGGCTTTGGTTTTCAATGATCCAAAATGAATTAATTAAAGGTTATGAGGCTTGACCTAGGGTATCTTTACTAATTCAAGACAATGTTATGGTTAAGACAATACCTTTTCTCTAATTAATGTAATTAAAGTTTGATCATTCATCAATTTTAGATAGTAGGTTTAAAGTTCAAGAACCGTAAAATGAAAATTCCTTATTTTCATATTAAAACCCCCATGATTAATCAAAGTTTGGTCATTTATCTAATAAGTCAGGTAGGGTTATTTTTTAACTTTATTCTATGTTATCAAGTTAGAATAAGCTTTAAGTACTTCATTTAAACAAAGGATAACACACAATCATGCATAAACATTCATTCAAATGATCTACTAGCCATACCTTAGCTACAAATTAACTTGGTCACTCATTTGAATCAAAGGATACATCATATTAGTCATAAACATCATATCTTTGGTTATATCAAACAAAAAGTGGATTACGATGGATAAATAAGTTTAAGAAAACATCAAAATTGTTACAAACACGTTTATAGATATGAATCACGTGTTCAAGCTGTTACAATCTTTAAAAACACGCTTAGATCTACAAAAAAAACCAAGAAAATGAAGAATTTAAGAAAGAACCCTAGAACTTAATAAAATCTAAATATCTGATCTAATAATGTGTTTTCTCTCTTTTTTCATGTTGTTTATGGCTTTAAAACATCAATTTATATGTCCCTTAAAAGTAGCTAGAACTTAGTACAAGTTATAGTTGATTTGGTTATAATCCAACTAGAGATTTATGACTGCCTACTTAAACAACACTTGAACTGGACTTAAATGGTGCCAATTAGATACATGCGTTTAGCTCTAGATCTTAACTTAAACATAGGGCTGCAAATACTTAAATGGGTTAAATAGACCCCACGTTTAAGTCATAAAATGACTCCAAACTTCATATTGTTTTGTTTTCTCTTAATTTGGGATTTAATCTACAATCTACACAATCTTAAACAAAAATTAGTCAATTAAACATCAAAACAGGGATGAATTTACCTCAAATAACAATGAAAAAAACTATAAAATGAACTCCTATCACTAGTTTACCACTATATAGCACTAGTCAATAGGTTCTTCCTGAAAGCACACCCTAGTCGACTAGTAACTTAACCATTAGTTGACTACTTAAACTAGAAATCAATTTCCAAAATTTTATAACTTTTCCTATCTTTACCAAATGTCCAAAAAACCATTCTTTCCAAAAAACTAAAGTTAAACACTATTTAAAAACTTTCCCAAAAATATTTTAGTGCATTAAGACGATTTCGTTAAAACATTTCCCAAACTTTCCTTTTAATTATGGACCAATTTATGCAATAAATCTAAACATCAATGATCATGCAATAGTTAAACCTTTATTCCATTAAAGCGCTTAAACAAGGCTTACTAAAATTCATACTTATAAAAATAAACCTATACAGTAGCTCACTTGCTCTTCATTTCTCTTCCTCAATTTTTTATTTGCATCAATTTCTTTTAGACTTTGATTTCAACTCTAAAACATCTTCCATACACTTATTTTTCAAAGATCTTTCAACATAATAAATTATTGGTAACAAATGCATTTTGTCATTATTAAAACATAGATTAGAACCTCCCTCGATTCAATAATCTCTTCCCTTTCTAATAATGACAAAACATGTAATATCAAGAAAATATAAAATGGAAAACATATATAAGGAAAACTATATTGCTTCCCCTTAATTCATGCGTCTATCATCACTACACTTCTCCCCTATTCAAAAGCATCTAATATGATTCAACTTCTCCCTTTTTTCGAAATCATCAAAAATTGTACTCTCCCTAAATTTATTTCACATGAAAGACTTAATCTCATTCTTTCTAACTCCCACATTTTTGTTAAAAACTCCTATCATATAGGAAAAATTATATTTGTAAAAACATTTCTTCAAATCATGTACCATTTTTAAAGATGGTACCAATTTAAAAAATCATTATGTTTAGTTGCACCTAAATATATGGAAATAAATCTTTCTCCTAAAAAATGTCTATGCCAAGTCAACATATCAAGTATGTACTTTTAATAATTACCTTATTTTCTTATACTTAGTCTGGCAATGTACTCTCTTAATTATCTCACGTAAGGGATTTTATAAATTTCATTTTAAATTGAGATATCTTGTTGCTTCCTTATTTGAAATCCATTTGATTAAATATAATATTGACTTACAAAATAAATAATTCAACATGTTCTAGATTCCTGCATTAATTTAGGTTCTTAAGGGGTTAGGTTTCTTTCAAATAATAGAGAATTGATTAAAATATCTAAGTTTAACAAAATAAAAATTTTCAATCCATGAACTCCACAAAAATAACAAATTATATGTTCATTGTAATGGGTCTTATAGTTAATATAAGCATGTGTATCTCTACTATCACAATAGTTTCTCAAAGGATAAAATCTTGAATTTGTTTGAAATGTTCTTTAATGATTGCATTTTTATATATACAGGGTGTAAAAATGAATCATGCCATTTTATATTATTTTAGGCATAAGTGTGTGCATTTGGGATCATGCATTCCTATAAAAATCATTCTTATTCTTCACTTAATGAATTTGTATCCTCAATGTAGACTTAGTATTATACATAAAATCATGAAATTTTATTTTAGATAGTTACCTAAAGTATGATACATTATGGAGAGACCAATTTAGTATTAAATTGGGAGAAGTGAAAAAAAGTGTGTCGTTCTAGGTTATAAAATCTCTAATAAGGGCATTAAGGTAGATGTTTAAATCGCTTAATCATTCAACTTCCTCCACCTAACTGAATTAAAGTGATTAAATGCTTTTTAGGTAATGTTATGTTCTATAGATGGTTTATAAAGAAATTTTTAAGATCACTAAGCCCTTAATTTATTTATTAACCAATGACATCATTTTTCACTTGAAAGATGAATGAAAGCACACTTTCAAGTTTTTAAAGGAAAAACTCACTAATGCTCCTATATTTGTTTCTCTTGACTAGTCTTTTCTATTTAAGTTGATATATAATGCAAGAAAATATATGGTAGGTGTAGTACTTAGGTAAATGAAAGATAAGATTTTCCATCCTATATATTACATGAGTCAAACCTTCAAGGATGTCTAATGAAATTATACCACAAATAAAATGAGATGTTGGCCGTTGTATTTGCCTTTAATAAGTTTTAGGTCGTATTTAGTGTTATCTAAAGTAGTAGTTTATGCAAAATCTTATGCTCTTAAGTACCTAATGAATAAGCCTGGTGCTAAGTAAAGATTGATTCAATGGTCCTCCTTTTATAAGAGTTTGACATCAAAATCAAGGACAAAAGGGGTATAAAAAACTCTGTGGCATATCACCTTTGGCCTTTTAATGAAGAAGTAATAGAAAAGGGAGAATACTATGATATTAAGGAAATCTTTCCCAGAGAACAGTTACTACCTCTTAGGAAACCTCCATGTTGTGCTGACATAGTTAATTACCTAACTGATAGTGTTCTTTCCACTGATCTTTCATACTAAAAAAAGAAAAGGTCCTATTTCAGATTAAACATTACATTTAGTATGATCCTTACTTATACAAGATTTCTAAAAATGAAATTGTTAGGTGATGTGTAACTAATGAATAGGTGCCCTTTATACTTAACCATTGTCATTCTAAAGAATCTAAGGGATACTTCAGGCCTATTAAGATAGCACATAAGATGTTAAAGTGAAGTTTTTATTAGTCCTCCTTATTTAGGGATCCCTTTCATTTTGTCAAGTCTTGTAACAATTGCAAAGGTTGAGAAAATTTCAAGGAGATATGATGCTACTTAATAATATCCTATTATGAAAGATTTTTTATGTTTAAGGCATTGACTTCATTGGATATTTCCCTTAGTAATACTCAAACCAATACATTTTGGTAGTTGTAGATTATATGAGTAAATAGGATGAGGCAGTTGCTTTACTAATAAATGACACAAAGGATGTGATTAGGTTTTTGAAGAAGAATATCTTTACGAGACATGGGAGACCTAAGATTATAATTAGTGAAGGGGATTAAACTTTTTCCATAAACATTTTGATGCCCTATTAGTTTAATATGATGTTATCCATAAGGTTACTACACTTTATCATCATCAAACTAATGATCATGTTGAGGCATCCAATTGAGAAATTAAGAAAATCCTAGAAAAGATCGTTAGTTTATCGAGAAAGGATTAACCATTGAATTTAGATAATAACCTTTAAGCATATCGAACTACCTTTAAAACAAAAATTGACATGTGTCCTTTCAAGTTGGTATATGGAAACGCTTCTCACTTACCAGTGAAGTTGAACCACAAGGCATATTAGGCCATTAACTTTTTGAACATTGACTCAAAAAATGTGAGTGAATAATGATTATTATAGTTAAATGAGTTGAATGAGTTTTCACTGTAGATTTATAGCAAATTTAAACTGTACAAAGAGTGAGTTAAGAAATGTCACGATAAACATATCTTACGTTATGAAATTAGAGTGAGTGGCAAGGTCTTGGTTTATAATTTGAGATTAAAGCTTTTTCTTAGGAAGTTGAGATCCAGATGGACTAGTTCTTTTGAAGTGACACAAGGTTTGCCCTTTTGGCACATTGGAAGTCACCAATGGGTAAACTTTTTTTAAGTTTAATAGGCAATAATTTAAATTTTACAACCTAGTCTAGTAGAGGAATATGTTGAATCCCTTATACTTCATGATCCTTACTGATCTAGGTTTAAAAAAAGTATATATTTTATTTTTTTGTATGATCTTAGTTTTTTTATTTTCTTATGTGTTTTACGTTGTTGTCTTGTAGGTACCATAGTTAGCTACAATAGTCTCCAGTGCACTCAAATGGACATATATATGTCATATATCATTTAAGGGAATATTCTCATTTCCTTTGTTTTTATTACATCTTTATTTTGTTTTTTAACATTGGGAAAATGTTAATCTTAAATGTTAGTAGAGAACTAAGATTTGATTTCCTTACACTTGATATGATTATAAGTCTAAGGGAATATAAATTTTATCAATACTTCTCATTGGATAATAATTTATGGAAATTTGTTTGTCCTTAAAATCATGTCAATGAAATTATTCATTATGATTTCGAATATTTTTTATTTAAGATGTTTATATGATTGATTATAAGTGTTGATCAACAAGTGAAATTAATTCTCTTTATGACTGTAAAAGATGAATAATTGATGAACAATATGGTCTTCTATGTGTAAAATGCATATGTATAGGTGATGGTGACTTTTTTTAACATTTTTATCATTCGAAATATATATTTATTAATATATGTTTTTGTGAATAAGTGAGCAAAATTAAATCCTCTTTGTTAGTTTTATAACAATAAAAAAGTAGAAGTTAAAGAGTGTTATTAGTAACTAGTTAATAATGGTAACCTAGTTAGGTAACCGAAAGTATTCATGATAAGGTATTTACCTTCATGTAAAAATACTAGGTGACTTCTCAACTAAGCCTTCAAAGCTCACAATTACAGTTATATCATGTTAATCGCTTTACAAACTACTAACTTGTTTTATGCTATATTGCAAGTGAATGGATTGTAAAATTGTAGTATAATAGATATCGTCCCAAAGGATTAGGATTAGTCACCTAATAATTTGAGATATGTTTTATCTAATACACAAAATCAAATAGCAATAATTGAAAATAAACTAAAGTAAAACAACTTAATAATTTAAAGAACAAAGCGCAGGAAATCCTAATATTATGTTTGTCCCAAGATATCCTAATATTTTAGTTACCCTCTCTCAAGGTGTAACCAAAATTTTGTAATTAAAATAGAATTAGTCTTGCAATATCTAAATATACAAAACCTTTCCTTAATACCCAACTAATTATGAAGCAATTCTATAGGCAATCAATTAATCAATTAAGGTCTCTCTTTTTTAATTAATAAACCTGATATTTTTAGGTCTATTGGGTGAAAAATGTCATTATACATCCTAACACAAATTCCCTAACTCAATCTCGCAATCTATTGCAAGGTATATGTACAATAAATATCATAAACATTCATTCATTAAATCAATAAGAGGAGTTTAACAAAATAATTTGAAAATGCAATTCTTACAAAATAGTTCAACCACTCATGATGTTAATGAATCCCCTAACTAACAAATTTTCTATACAAAAAGATAGCAAAAAAGAAGAAGAAATAAAACTAGTTGAAGTTAAGCACTCATCTCCTCACTCCTTGATGCTGGGAAATCTGGAAGGATGGTGTGTTCTTTAAAAACATAGATGACTGATCTTGAATTCCCACTTTGCAAGCCACCAAAACTTGTTTGTTGCCTCTTTAGGTAAGTCCCTAATAATTGTTTCACGACTCTTAGGGTTTCGAACCCTAAAAAATGTCAAAAAAACATAAAAATCCTGAAAAACACATAAAACCCACATGTTGCTATAAGGGTCGCTAGCCACGATTACAAAGCTCCATGATCATGGATTGGAGATTACTCCAGTTTCTACCAGGATTATGGACTACTGCGTGATTTTTTTTGCTTTCTCCAAATTTTTATCTTTTTCAACTTTTGTCTCTCCTTAGTATTTTTTTCTATAAGTTCTTTGTTACTCATCATTTGAACTTGAAATTTTATCAAAACTCAAAAACGAAATTTTGTTGCTCCCCAATTAATTTCACAGCAATTTGAACTCTAAAAGTTCATCCAATGTCTTATCAAAGACCCCTGCACTATAACTAGTGCTTGTTTAAGGTTCTCTTACTCTTCTCTTGATGCACTCTTTATAGCTCATCATATAGCCTTGATATTTGATATGAGGCTTCCTAACTTGATGCTTTAACTCCTCAAATTGATTTAACATCTATTTTACTTCCAAAAATTCATTAACATACTCATCAAAGCCCTATAAAAAATGAACAATCATTAAAAGTAACATAAAAAATATCTTATTCAAGAGATAATAAAATGTGCACCCAAATCATATGGAATTACCTTTCAAGCATAACATAATCATTATGAAATCATGCCTAAAAAATATATAAGTAAGGTGCTATCATATCCCATAAATAATTTAAGGATATTAATATGTTTGATAGTTGAAATATATTGCTTTTTGTATATTCATTTTATACATTAAATTAAAATTTATTAATTATATTAAAGTGTGAAAAAGTATTAGCTAAATTAGATTCACTTAATTCACTTGCAAGTTGATATGTATAACTAGTGCATAGCATCTTTAGTACACTTTATGATTGAATTACTAATGAGGATGTTTTAATGGTTATGTTTGAAGAGATTGATAACTTTCATATGATTATTTTCTACTTCAGATTAGATGATGAATTGTATTGCTTAAAGATAAACAATAGTTTAAATATAGCGGAATTGATAGGTATAATTTGTAGGATTTTTTTTGTGTCACTTGTTATCTTTTTACCCCAATTTCAGTGTTAAACTGTTTGATTTATATGTATTATTGTTTGCTTTGTAGGTTTATGAAAAAAAAAGGTGTTTTCTGTTAAAAGGATCAAATGTGGTGCATTTTTAAGAAGAACAACATGTTTCCTTAATGGCATTGTTATTGTCATATTTCAACTACTATTAATGTCACAAAGGGAGAACAATGCAAATTTTTAATGGCACCATTGAAGTTCAAGTAGACCACCGTTAATATCCACTACAAACTCAAAAGAAGATGTGGGTGATAAATAGTGTGGTTGAGCTTCGATTCTTAATGCTATTTAAGTCTCTAAAGGCATGATCTAGCAATGAATTAAAGGATAATTTGGACAATTCACACATCAATCAACCCTAAAACTACATAAGATGTACATAAGAACATCTTGGAGACTTTATAAGGATTTTGATAAGACGTCTCACTGATTTTGGTATACGTTTATAATTGTTTTCTCTCTTTTCATATTAGCTTTATGTTTTTAATAGTTTTTGTTTTCAATCAATTTTATTATTTATTAAAAGTAGCTTTTGAGGATTCTAGAAGTTGGAGCAATATGATTCAAAGTTAGAACTCAGTTGAGAGTTTGTTTTAATGTTTTCTAAACTTTATTTCATTATATTTCAACTGTATTTTTTTAATCAATAACTGTGGGTTTTATGCTCAATACTTTGTATTTATACATGGATAAAGTGTTTATTAGTTAAGGCTAGGCTAGTAGATGGTTTAACTTAGTTATTTTACATGATTTATTGGCTAATCTTTTCTTATTTGAGTGCTTAATTCTCCATTATAAACTGGCCACTTAGAACATAATCATAAGTAATTGGTGATCTGAGAAATCTATTCTAGTTATTGAAAAAAATCAATATACAATGCATTTTAAATCAATGAATGACCAACCATTGGTTAATTATAAAAGTGTTAATTTTGAATTAGGAAATTTTAGGATTAAACTTCTTGAGTTTCAAGCTTATGACCTAAGTTCGTTGTATGACCAAACTAATAAATAGAACTAACAGAGATGGAGTATAGTCTTAACCATAATTGTGTCTTGATTTCATGAATATACCTTAGATTAGGCCACACAAACATCTCTTAACTCAATTGACTTATTGAAACTTGAAAAACTTAGTTTTACATTTAAATTGGAAAGTCTCCTTTATAATTTTGATTTTTTATAGTAATTGAAAGTAGGTTAGTTTAGCTTGGTAGTTTTTATTTAATCAATCAATTATAGTGGATTCTTTAGATAATTATAATCTAAGTGACAAAGTAGTTATAATTATATCCTTATGGGATTGATAACTTGGACTCTTGTAATCTACTATATTACTTATGATAAGTATACTTGCAATAATTGGTCTTAGCTTGTATTGAACTAAAAGAGATTCCAGTTTTTGTTCTAATGATAACAAAATAAGAATTTTTCTAATGATTTGAGTTTTTATGCAAGTTTTAAAGATGGGTATATTTGGTTAATTATTCAAAGTGAAAAGCTTGGACTTGGAAGCTAAATTTGAAAAAAAAGAAGAAGAAGAAGAAGGAAGAATAGGCATTATGGATGTTCCAAGACCTTTTGTTAGGAAATTTAAACTTATTTGTAAGTTTGTTTTTTCTTAAAGTTTAAATAACCATTGGGCTCAAATTTGCATATTACATTTTATGAGTTCTTAAACTTGAATAAATTTTCATTAAATGTGTAAAATTTTGAGTTTAAGTCAACTGAATGAATTTAGCTATTGAGACATCCTTTAAATTTTGTATGTGATGTTTTGAAGCAAAAGAAGCAAGTTTGGAATGAGTATAAATTCGTTTTGAAATTTTTTAAAACAAAAGCTTTTCAAATTTTTTTAAATTGGTATTAAATAAAGACATTTTGTTTTTTATCTTAATTTTCATGTCTTAGTATTCACATTCACTTAAAAGATTATTTATAACTTATTAAATTAAATTATAAGTGAATGAATTTCTTTTGAATAATTCTTGGACAAATTTTATATTTATGCAGTATTACAGGTGAACTACTATTAAGGGTTAAATGTATTAAGTAAAACTTACAAGCATAATTAAAACAACCTATCTATGGTCTTGAAACTTCCAAAACATTTGATCTTCTATTATCTTCAAATTTGACCTTTAAACTCCAAGCTTTCCATATTGAATTCTTCTTAAAACATACCTATCTTTGAGATTAACATCATAAACTTAAACCATTAGTAATCAAACGTGTTTTGTTATTATCAAAACTGTTGAACCAAGGAGGTTCTAATAATGTGTTTTGATGATGACAAAACATTATTATGACTAATGTTTTAGTGTTTGA
>JAOXYD010090189.1:0-12037 GCA_028565735.1 Pinacopodium congolense
CGCTTAATTTCATTTTGGTTTTCAAAGTAAAATTGGTTTAAAGAACACCCATTTTTAATCATTCAACCAACGAACAACAGCATCTTTTTATTCTGATCCTTCTTGCATTAATTATTATGATGATGATTTTGAGGTTACTACTCTTTTAATGTTGGAACAACAGGTATCAAAGCTAATCTCGTTTTTGATTAACTAGATCAGTTTCTAGGTGTGCAAACTTGTTATGATTAGTTTGTTTACGATCTTAAGATTATCCAGATATTTTTAGTTTGATTTTTAAGCACTTATATTCTCTTTTTAGGCTCCAATTTTATAAACTGCCCTAAATTGTCCAGATTTAATGCACTAGCTTTCCTTAATATATTTAGGCATTTTAATTTGAATTGCTTGTTTTCAAATTGTTATTCTCTATTTTTTTAGGTCCTCAAAAGGATTATTGACTATTTACCTAAATTTTATAAGCTTATTTAATTATTTGGAAGCATTTGTTATCATATTTATCAAAATTGTCTAGGTTTGGTTTATGTGATCTTTCAAATTGTGATTCATTAATCATAAATGTTTTTAATGAATCAATCTGTCATATTAATTTTTTAAAACTTTCAATAGTGTCATTGATCATTCATATCATTTGTGAAAGAATTAGAGCCCTTAGTTTAATTTTGCTTTAAGTGAAACATATCCATAAGTGTTCTTAATTACTTGTTAAGGGTTTATTTGAATTGGTAGGTTGGTTAAGCATATCAAGGCTCATTTTCTCCATATAAAGATTAGTCATAAGGTTTCTCTTCACCTTAAACAAGAAGATCGTGTATTTTATAGGCTTTTCTTTGCTTTAAAAGATTTGAGTTGTAAAGGCTTCTTTTTGCCTAGAAAAATATTTATCTTGTAAATGTTACCCTTCACCCTAGAAGAAGATTGTATTTGTTTTTAATTTGTTAGTAAAGAATGATATCCAACAAGTAGTTGGAGAGAAAATGTAGCCTATCTTTAGGGTATGTGAACTTCTATAAATCTCTCTCTTCCCTTTTCTCTTTAATTATTACTTGTTGTGTGTTTTTATTATTAATTTATCTGTTATCAATTTGGCATTCACTTTTGCATATCTCATTAAATTGAATTGGCTTTAGTGCTAAGTTTAAATTTGTTAATAAAGTTTTTATTACTCAATTCACCCCCCTCTTAAGTGCCTTTAGGGCTTGCACCATGTAAAATAAAATCATCAAAAAATAAGAGAAAACCGAAAAAATGAAAAAAAGGGAAAAATCATTAGGTTGCTTACTAGTAAGCATTTCTTTAATATCTTTTAACTAGACATTAATATCAGAGAATGTTTACTCTTCTCTTATTCTCGTAACTCCTATTGATGTGCTCATATTCATGTTAGCTTACTACAAATGTATTAGCATTAAAGTGGACTGTATATTTGACTAATATTGAATGTCTTATTGCACTTCCTTTCCTTTATTAGATGAATAAGTTAAGTGGATCTTATACACACTTTCATGCTAGTATCTAAAAAACAATATGATATCCATAGCTCTTTTATTAACTTTACTTGATATGGGATATGAAGTTTGAACTCTTTCTTTAACTCCCTGGTGTCAAGCTCTTCATCATCACTGACAATTTCATACTTATTTAGTCGCATGGATTAATTCAATATCACTAGGTAAGCTCTTTTTGTTATTGTATAACTAACTCTACAAGTTGTGCAATCTAAATCTCTAATTTATAGAGGAAGTTTTCTTAATTTCTTTTAACTTCTTCAATGCCTTCAAATCAAACTTCAAATATTGATATTAAGTTAAGTATTAGCTCTTCCAACTTCGGGTCCTCCTTTTTCTATTGATAACAACCTAGCAAGGTGGCCTTAGGTATACTTTATTAATATCTCAATTATAGGTTCTATTATAAATTTGGTGGTAAGCCATCCAATCTTCATTCCTGTTTGAAGTTACTTCAATCGACCAGTTTAGATTCTTAATATGTCTATTTGTTCCCTCTAAATGAGCTATTAATACTGATTTTGAATCTCTTTGATGGCTACCTAGTTCCCACTAATAATTATACATTAGTTGATTTTTTGACTCCTTGTGATAATAGAGAACCATCCAAGTATGTAAATCAAAACATAGATAAAATAAAATAAAAAGAATAAAAAATTAAAAAGGATTAAAGTAACAATCATAAGTTCTTCTAGTATTGCTAACAATCCCTGGTAAGTGTGCTAAAAACTTAGTACGTGTGAAGTTTTAATATCTAAAACAATCAACTTCTATACCTCACAACGTTTAGGCAAGTAAACCTATTTTTCATATAGTATATCAATAAGATAAGTATAATTCTCATAAGGATTTTAGTGAGTACTAGCCTAAACCTTCAAATTATTAAAAACAATTAATTAAGAAATTAAATACTAAAATTAAATCTAAGTTACTAAACTTAATAATGAATTTGGATCAATAGAAGATAAGGAAAAAAATAATAATTCAATTGGGAAAGGTTATCTAGCTTAGAAATTCTCTTAGAACTTTTCTTGTATTAATACAATTTACCTATCCAAAATGAAGTATTTTTCTAATAGTAAATCCTACTCACGCATAGCAAATATAGATAATTTATCACAACAAAAAAGCACTCAAAAAATAAAGAATAAGAAGACTTATAAAAATGATATGCCCTTTATCTCCAAGGCTTTTGACTTTTTGTCATCCAATCCAATCTCCTAGATATGTTGAAGCATAGTCTGATTGATTTCTCTTCTTGTCATCACTTTCTTTAGTTGTCCATAGCCCTCAAGAAATAAATCCCAAATGGAACTCCCTAAAAAGCACTTCCTTATTGACTTGTCTGTTATCCTTTTATACAGTGATAGTTATTAGGGTTTTAAAAACCCTAATTATTAAGTTTAGAGAAGTTTTTTTTCTAATTAGTCTTTAAATCTCTTTCCATTTTCGGTATTTTAATGACCACATCAACACTTAAATGACAGGATAATGATGTTGTTCTGCATCACAGTTCTTCTGACTTCTCCTTTGTATTATAACGGTGGTTCATGTAAGGATAAGAATGGCATCATTGTTAAAAGGGATTCCTTTTTACACACTTGAGCCTTAAAGTACAATATTTATCTACAATTTCATAAAAAAAACTCATTAGGAAACTAATTTAACCTAAAAATGTAAAAGTTAATAAATAAAATGTCATTAAATCTATACAATTTACCCATTATTAATCTAACATCGATGGTGGTAAATCTAATAGATTAAGTACATCTTACATTAAAAAGTGGCATTATAGTAAAGAATAAACAATAACTAAAATGCAACATGAGAATAAATAATAAGACTAGCCCGATGAGACAAAACTCAACAACAAGAATGTGATGGGGAATTAGGAGGTTGTAAGAACATCAGTGACAACAAAACCCTTAAAATCAGTACTCAATAATTTCCTTTGTCTATTTAACAAATTATGTAAAAGGCTATGACTTATCTATGATACCATTATTGAATATTAAAAGATAGAAGACACTGGTAAAAGATACATTGTAACATTCAATTGGTAAATTTTGTAAGTCTTTTATTAAGGTTGGTATATAAACACATACTAATCTACTAGAAGTCTTATTCACTATTCTATCAAGACTATAATTAAAACAGTCATATTTTATACTACTTTTATAACTAAATAAACATATAAAGATAAATTTAATGTCTCCAACACACTACCATCTCAAGTGAATTATTTGATATAAAAAAAATCAAATATAAGGGTAAAGAAGAGAGGGATAAAGATAGGGAACCAAAGCCTTAAAATCTTTATTAATTAATAATATAGGACCCCCAGTGTTTACTGAGCTTGTACTATAAGCTCCATAAAAGTTTTTTTTTAATGTGTGTATCCTTAGATATAAAATGTTAGACTTAGAGTTTTTTTTTAAATTTTTTTGAAGTATTATAATTCTTTTTTAATGTTTTTAAAATATCATACTTTTTTTAACGTTCTAAAATATTAGGATTAGATATAGACTTTGTTGTGAATATTAAGAGTTAAGACCTTTTTACCATATTTTTTAAAGCCATGTTTTTATATCTAAGAGTTGATATAAGAGAGGGAGCAGGATAGAAACTTGTTAGCATTTTGTTTGTTTGTTTGTTTGTTTCAATGGGTCAAAAGGGAAAAGATTTTCTATACCGTTGCATAATTGGATTTCAACTACAAAAGGAATGTATCACCACTTCTGAAAAATCGTATTAGCTTTCAGTATAATCTTTTTGTATGGGTTCACCCTCTACTTATTCCTATAGTGTAAAGTTTCAAGCACTTGAATGGTTTCTTTTGCTTAAGATGAATGTTCTTTCCATTGTGGAGAGAAGAAATTTTGTAAATGAAGTTATTTAAAGATGAAGAATCTATGAAAAATTGTAAGGTTCCTTCTTTTTCTTAAATCTTTTTTCCCTTTCCTTTTAAAAAGTAAATTTTTTTAATAAAATTGTTATGTCACATTAATATTACACTAATATCAAATGTTCTTTTAAATATATTCTTGTCATTATTTATTTTCGTGAAAGTCTTGTATCTTTTTAGGCATTTTTGTTATAAGTATTATGCCTTCTTTGAAAAATATTTGAAGCAATGGTATGTCTTCTAGTAATATCTAAGTTATCATTAGATATCTTGCTTAATTAAAAACTGTGATCGTGGAATCTATTGTGAACGTAGAATCTATAATAAACTTGTTATCAATTTGATGAATTACATTGGGCAAGAGAAGAATGATATTTTAAATTTTGTTAACCTTGTTCCTATGAATTCAAATCTCACCAGAGAAGGTAAATTTTCAATTAGAATATATATATATATATATATTACATATTTATATAATTTACTTCACGAAATATAATGAAGGAATATGTTTTTTGATATAGGATAATACCATTTTATGTACCATAAATGGATTATCTCAAATAACAAGCACCGGAAACTTGTTTTATTTTATACTAATCAGAACAAATATTTATTTTTTCTCAGTATATGCATTTTATTAATAGAAATTAAAAATTTCTTTTTATTATTCTATCAACAAATTCGTTTAAATACTATTTTCTATTAAACTAAAAAAATCGAACTAACATATGCAATTACTTAATTAATTAAAGAGAATTCTATTTTCTTTGTAAACAAATTTAAAAAATTATTCCCTTTTCTACATTTTGTTAAATTTTTGTTAAAAGCATATTCCGTATTGCTTTAAACTTTTAGTAGTTGACGTATTCACATTTAAAATAGTTTATTTTATTTTATTTGATAAAAAATATTCTTAGGTTTAATGTTAGAAATAGTCTTAATATATATGATAATCAATTGAATCCTATGATTGGAACATACAAAATATAGTGTAAGACATCTTCATCTCAATTATGTAATTATTACTAATTCAAAAAATAAATAAAATCACATGAGTTCCTTAAAAAATTGTTTCAATTGCGTGTGAAATATAAAATTGAAAGTATTGTCTTAAGTTATCGAAAACGTGGCCCGCAATCATGTTGGACATTGCTTCTATTTAGAAAACTTTTATTTGTGGCTAATTGAATAATAATTTAACAAACTAAATGGTTAAAATTAAATTAAAAGAAGATTTGGAAGTTGACTAAAATGAATAACCCAGCTTCTAAAAAAAGTTTTTTTAAAAAAAAGCAGATGGCCCGTAGAAAAGTCCATATTTCGAAGAGAGAGACCGTCAGTGGATACATATTCGGTTTTTGTCCCACCAAATTCTTCACTTCCCTTCTCTAAAACAACGGAGTATCACACCATCACCTTTGTTTTCTGGCTCTCAGTGTAGCAGAGAGAGAGAGAGAGAGAGAGAGAGAGAGAGAGAGAGAGAGAGAGAGTCAGAGAGCTAGAGCTTGTACATACTACTAGTACACACTTGTTTATCATGGCTTCCATTTTGGAGTCTTGCTGGCTGGTACACATCGTATCTCCCTACACCATTTATTTTTCTTCCTGCTGTTTCTCTTTCGTTTGAACTTGCTTTATGTGATCTTATTTAGCCCTTTCTTTGGATCCGTCATCTTGTTTGTGGAATTTTTCCTTGACCCATTTTTTAGTCTTTGCAAAGCTAGCTTCTTTTACTGAAGTTAAGGCATCTGCATTTTTCTTTTGTCAGATCTTTGTTTGTTCCGTGTGGAATAATTAGCAGTTCTCCGCTGATTTTTTTTTCTGTTTTATTTGGTTCTATAGTTATTTGGTTGATTGGAGAGTGCTGTTAGTGGCCCATCATTCTGAGATCTCCATTTTTCTAGAGCTGATAATTTTGTTTGTCTTTTCGCTTATTGTAAATCCTCAACCTTTGGCTGTTTGCATTGTTGCGTGTTTTTCTAGAGGTGACAATACGGTTGCATTGTTGCGTATTTGTTTCATTTTGATGGGAATTTCAATGCCTGTTTTCATTTGATTTAGTATTGTATTTTATTACAAGGGTATATGTCTGTAAGTCTTCAACGATTTATGTTTTCTTGTTACTGCAGTATTTGGTCACGCATTTTAGCGACTTTCAGTTGGCATGCCTTGGAAGTTTCTTTCTTCATGAGGGTGTATTCTTCTTATCTGGTCTTCCTTTCATATTTCTTGAGCGAGCAGGGTGGCTGAGCAAGTACAAGATTCAGGTTTTGCTTTCTTTCCTTAACACTGATGCAGTATCCCTTAGTTTCTGTAGTCTATTGAGTATTTGAATTACTGCTAGTCTATGAATTCTAGTCAGAGCAGTAATTTGTCTCACCATCTTATCATTGTGGAAGGTGTTGGTTTTGATTTGAGAAACGGGAAAAATATTAGCCATCCTTTAAGATTCAGCTGATAGCTTAGTTGACCTAAGTTGAAATAAAATTAGGTAGCTTTTTCAGTTACTGAAAAATGACTGTCGGGTTTTAACCTGTTTTCTTTATCGATCCATATTCTACATTTCCCTTTAGGATAAGATTCATGGGAAAAACTGATTTTGTAATTGTCTTTGACCTTGAAATATTCAATACATAGTTGAATAGGTTACCTTTTTATTTATCTAAAAATTTTTAGGACCTTTATTTGCCCTATTAGCATCGTCGTTGATTCTCTTTATCTGCAGAGTAAGAACAACAGCCCTGCAGCTCAAGAGAAATGTATTACTCGCCTGATTTTATATCATTTTGGAGTCAATCTGCCAGTCATGCTGTTCTCCTATCCTCTCTTCAGATACATGGGCATGCGAAGTAGTCTTCCATTGCCATCCTGGTACTTTCAGGTTCTTTATGTGCTGAATCTTTTTCCAGTGAGAGTAATGGAATAATTAATAGAGATATCTTAATAGTTCATTGTGATTGTTTATTTATTATAAAATCTATTAGGTTATCTTTCCTAGGTTCCTAATACAATTTTAACCATGGAAGGTGCATAGCTAAGTAGATAATTGTTTTGATTCTGCAGGAAAGTAATTCTAACTCAGATCACATTCTACTTTATCCTTGAAGATTTTGTTTTCTACTGGGGTCACCGGATATTGCATACAAAATGGCTGTACAAGCATGTGCACAGTGTCCATCACGAGTAAGTGAGACTAACTGCTGCATCCAACTTATGTTTTGGAGCAATTTATTCTTGTTAAACAGGATAAGTGCATTTGGTAGCGAAATTTTTACATGAACAGGTATGCTACCCCGTTTGGATTGACATCTGAATATGCTCACCCTGCTGAGATATTATTCCTTGGCTTTGCAACCATTATTGGTCCTGCAATCACTGGACCTCATTTGATGACTTTGTGGCTCTGGATGGTGCTTAGAGTCCTGGAGACAGTTGATGCTCATTGTGGTTACCACTTCCCATGGAGCCTTTCCAACTTTTTACCTTTGTATGGAGGGTAAGTGTCTTTGTTATGTGTATAATTTTACTGAAGCAATGTGAGGATAGGTATTAGTCTGTTCTCTGTTCACATGTAATATTCATGTGTACAATGTAATGGTCTGTTTTGGATGTACATTTTCTTTAATAGTTTATTTGTCTTCTTCTTTTTAACAACTGGAGTTCTTCTTGCTAGGAGTTGAATTAACGTATGCTTATTTTCTGTTTTCACTTTTAGGTTAGGATTCAATTACTGTAAGGAAAAAATAAAGTCAATTCCTTGCCTTAATAGGAAAGTGATCAGGTCTACCTGTATATTCATTGTATGTTCTGTTCAAAAGGAAATTAAAGTGAGTTAGTTTCTATTTTCTGCCGATATTCTGAATTTCATTGTTGAGAACTGTGATATTCTGAATTTCATTGTTGAGAACTGTGATGATGTCGCTCTAAGATTGTTTCTTAGGATGGTTTTTTCTAGTAGCCATTCTTAGGATGCTTTCTTTGTCAGAATGATTCTTGGAGCTATCAGTGATTCCCAAAACACTAGAAGTAGTTTCTAGGAAGCAATTAGTATGATACTAATAGTTTTATTTGTTTCAGATCTTTAGGAATTATTTCTAGTTCATGTTACAAAACGTTAGGAGTGATTTATAGAGCACTCTTTTTGTTTGCATCTTAAATTCTAAATTCTAGAAAAGCTGGAGAGTTCTACCGATCATGGAATTATAGTTCATAGTGTTTTTACCAAATGGTTGGCTTCTTTCGCTGTACTATAATCAAAATGGCTCACAATTTTTTCTATTCTTCTCACTGACATTTGTTCCTTGATCTGCAGTTCTGATTTTCATGATTATCATCATCGTTTGCTCTATACAAAATCAGGAAATTACTCGTCTACATTTGTCTACATGGACTGGTTAGTTTTTGGCTTATACTGCTTGGAACACATCATTTGGGAAACCAGAAGACAATTTTAAATCATTCAACATCTCTGAGTAAAGAGTTTAAATCATACTACATGCTGTATGCTCTACATCCAATTTGGCTATTGCCGCTTTCTTTGGCACCTGGCTAAAATTGGACTATTCATAGGGATTTCATGCTTTCTAGGTGTCTGTTTCAGCTGGCCTTTTTTCAGATATTGGTATGAATTTTAATTGTGTTGAAATGAGTATTTGCGTGGGATTGATGATGGTCTACTGTGTCTATTTCATTGGATGTGGTCATGGTATAGTCATCTTTATTGATAGGATATGGAAGATTACTTGGTTATCAAATAGGTAGCGTTCTATGACTAAGTTATTTCATACATACTTCATATTTGGTTGATATTGTTGAACAAATCAGCATTAACCACATGTCCACTGAATTAGTACGCCCAAAGTTCACTTGATGCAATTAGCTTAAGTTGTGAGTAAATTTTTAAGTGTTAAAAGATTTTGGAGATGGGTTTCAGAAGTTACAATAAAATGTAGGTGTAGACAAGCAGACTTTTCAGTGAATAATGAAATAATAAATACTTTTTTCTTCTGTAATGATCAAGGGAATGATAGGATCACCGTAAAAAAGTTCCCAGTTTGTTTGGCTGCCAGTATCTGACTCTAAATGAAACTCAATTATCCGCAAGTAAATTAGCGACTTGAGCATCTTGTTCAAGTGTATGATGTTGCAAAAACTACATTACTCTGTCTTGTCTGTGTTCTCTCAACTTATATGAGCTTTTACTTTGTAATTATTTTGATGCTGATATAATTCATTGTGTGAGACGTGGAATTTGAAGTTGGTTTGGTCTGATAATATTATGGAATGGGATACATAAGTACTACAAGTTCCTTGTCTAGGTAGCATGCAAATCTTATGTAAACAAAATTTGCATACCCGTGTCAGACGAATATTATAGTAGACTGACCACATTACAACGATTTTATAAATTTTCAGGCTATTTGGTACTGATAAGGGTTACAGAAAGTTGAAAGCGCTGCAAAGTAATGGAGATGAAGATGATAACAAGCAAATGTAATGTTAGAGAAGTTTTCTTTTCTCTTTTTTGATATTAGCTTGAAATCGAAAAGTGGGTTCCTTATAAGAGGACATCCTTGAAAAGTTCCATGTCTCAGCCTTTCTTGTGTGTGCAGCCACCCTTGTTTTTTCAGTCGATGTTCATGTTACAGCATGTGATACTATGGATCAGTTGCAAAGCGTATCAGATATTTTCTATGTATGGATTAATATCTGTTCAGTTCTAAGCGTTCTCTTTTTCTTCTCTAAAACCAGCTTATTTATCAGCTTTCCAGTTGAACATTAAGAAAGGAAAAAAAAAAAAAAAAACTACTCAATTTATCCGTAACCCATCCTTGTCAACTACCTTCCAGATGCTTTTATGTTTGCAATCATGATGAATACTGAATTGAACCAAATTAATTAAATGTCACTGACATTTGAACTTGGCGTACTTTGTGGACAGTTACTAATTTGTATTCCTTTCCGTTCTTTATTACCCTTTATTTCCCTTGGTTGTCTGGTGAGAGTTTACTTTGTTTAGTCATTATTTGTAACTTTAAATTTCGGTGGGTTAATCAAATAAGGGAAAAAATTATTGGATAAATTTAGGGTATTTTTTTGCTAAAATATGATACAACTAATGATTATGGAAATACTTTTTATCCTTTAAACATAATCTATCTGCTCAATTTATAAATAAATTGAAAATAAGTCATTAATCTCAAGAAGATTAAATTTAAGTTTCTTATATTTAAGAATTATAACAGAAGACTTTAGAACTTGATTCATACCTAATTTTAATCATGTTGCACAATTAACTTTTTAATAATTAAAAGCGAATGGTCATGGATTTTTTAATCATCCTAAAATTTAATTTAAATGGTTAATTTAAGCAAGATTAAATTAAGTACCTTAGTTAAACAAAAAATATTTCAATTATACAAAACCCATCTAATCTCCTAACCATAGTTATAATAAATTTAAACACATATATTCGACAATGGAAACAAAAAGATAATAAAAAACACAAATCTATTGACAAGAAATAAAGAATCAATACAAAATAAGAAAGAAGGACAAAGGAATACAATAGAAATTTGATTCAATCCTTGAAGTCTCACTCTTCAATCTACTTTGAATGTTCTTGAGAGTTCCAATCTACTAATTCAATGTATAGAAAGAACAAACAAACAAACAAAAAACCCTAAACTAAATTCTAACTATTTGCTTGTTTTATGCTATACCACAATTATATGGATCATAATTTTGTATTATAACTGATATCGTTTTCATAGGGATTCAGATTAGTCACCTAATAATCTTGAGTTACACTTTGTCTAAGGTACACAATATAATAGATGTAATAAAATTAAACTAAATTAAAATAATTTAACAATTGAACAATCAAAGATACAATTATAAACTTGAGAAAACTTAATGATAAATATTAGTAATTACTTCTATCATTGTTTTTCCTTCCTCTCACCTTATCAATTTGTTAGGGAACAAATTGATTGAATTTTTATTGATTATTTATTGAATTACAACCCTTAACTTTGTTCTTGAATGTCAAATTTATATTATATAATGTTTAATTTGTAAATAGTTGAGTAAAATTGAAGATTGGAGCATTCTAGACCATCAACAGTGGTCTAGAGAGAATCACATTGATACACCAGAGACCCGTGTTGAAGGAGTCAACTGTCCTTAAATCGTGTCATTGTTCTTTGAGTCAACCTGCTATTGATGGATCAGATAGACAAATTAACCACCAAATCTCCAATATTTCGATTGGGAAGTGTTCTTCATTAATTCTATTGTCTGGAAGTGTAAAAATAGATAGGTGCTAGAGTTGCAAACAAAGGAAAAACAACAAAAACACACATGGATTCATCAGAAATCAGATCTAAACCTTAGAGAGAAATTATCTAGCTTCTCTTTACATTGTTCGTAGAGTTCCTTAATTTCAAACACTTATAATTAAAGTTTTAAGATGTTTTCTACTTTGTTATTTGTTGGAACTTGTTGTTAAGACTTACTTCTGAGTATGGAAACCATCGTAAGGGGTTTTTTTTTTAACTTAAATAATTCCATTATTAACTTAGTTTTTTAAGATTAATCAAAGTTTTGTTCTTAAGCTTACACC
>JAOXYD010090200.1:0-25743 GCA_028565735.1 Pinacopodium congolense
AATATTAATTAACTAATCATGCATTAACTACTATAATAAACCTATAATACATAAACCTTGATTAATTGATAAATAAAACTATAATACATAAGATTAAAGTTTAGAAATCACCAAAGATTAGTCTAAGTTGATAACTCTAATCCACATGATTAAAGCTTATGGATACAACAAACAACCTATAAATGTGATTTGCAATGGATTGAAACTAAAAACAACCTAAAACCTACTTCGATCTAAGAAAACAAGTTTGCTGCCTAAAACAATTTGGTTTTTGGATTTTGGAGACATCCTTTACTTATAAGGAGAAGTTGCTAGAGATTCAAGGGAGCAGCCAACCGCAAATGTTGAAGATCAGTTGGAAAAGTGCATCCATCAATGCTCAACAGTGGTTGGAACTAAATATCAATGGTGTGATTGAAAGATGAACAAACCACCATTAATGGTTTAAGTTTGATTCCTTCAATGGGGGTTTGTGGATCCATTAATTGTGGTTAGCCAAATTGTCATTAATGGTCCATACTTGGATTGTTTTACCTCCTTTTTGCTCATTTCTTCAATTATTCATATCAACCTACAAATTAAACAATCCCAAACATAAATTAAACATTTAACCGCTAAAAGAGGGCTAAATACACATCAATTAACATCTAGAGACACTATGACCTTAACATATAACATTGTTTTCTTCTTGTTTTAGTTGTTTTTGCTATTGTAGTTCCATTTTCGATTTATTTTTATTGTGATTTCATTTAAATATTTTTATTTATGTATGGAATGCTTTGTTTATGTTAATATAGTTATGTTTCCTTTAATTTCTAGCATTGTTCTATTTATTTACTTATTTTGTTTTGCATTTATGTTTTGTTTTACGTATTTTTGGTTTAGGTTTATGTTTATTTTCGAATGTTAGCTTAGTTCTCTCGTAGTTTGGAAGATATTAAAGGGATAATTACCTTATAATTGTGAAAATTGACTTAAATTCAATTGGGGATTATATTTTAGGTCAAGATTGAATTGGAATTTAGGTTTAATGACATAAATTAAGGATTAATATATATGATTAGCCATCTTAGGTTTAATTTCTAGTTGAATTGTTAGGTTTTAACTTTTGATCCGTAATTTTCATTAGATAAATCCATAAGGGGAGATATTTTAATTGAATTTGTAGGTAAACTTAATCAGTTAGCCTAGGATTCTAATTCTCTAAGTTATACAATTCGAGCTTACGAGATTGTAGCTTAGACTAATCGTTCTCTAGTGTTTATCATTTTCTAGCATCTAATGTTGTTGCGTCACTAAATCTAGAGAGCTTGTTTAGATTATCGCATGATTAGGGACAAATTTTCTATTGTATAAAAGTTGTCTAAATTTGGAGGAACTTAAGATTCAAGAGCTTGTTTAGATTTATAGGCTAGTATCTCAAACTAATCGCAATATATTATTTTAAATGATCAATTATATGGTCCTGAATCCCAGAAATAGTTTTTACCTAGCTTTTTATATTCGTTATTTTTTTTCTTATCTTCCATTTTGTTTTTGTTATTTTTCTTTCTATTTTGTTTTAGTTGTCTTTACTTTAAGGTTTTCTTTTTCTTTTTCTTTGCAACATTAGAAATAACTTGAAGTCACCCTAGCTCCATGGGAATTCAACCTTAACTCATCCTACTACATAGTAAGATTTAGTTAGGTTTATTATTTGGTGGTCTGCGGCAGATTTACTAGGTTCCAAATGGTCCTCGGCGCGTACTAGAGAAAAGACTAGAATCTAAGTTTGATTTACTCTATAATGAATATGAAATCAAAGAGAATAAGATTGAAAGAAAACTTGTTCTTCAATAACTATGATATGTAGATTATAAGGAAGTTTTCTGAAGACATTTCTTGCTGAATGTGTTCATAGTTTTCTTGTGCCTTGATTTATCACAAGGGATAAGTGATAATCTATTAACTAGTTTGACAGAAGTTCATGATTGCAAGAACATGGTTTGCACCTATTTTGTGTTGAATAACTTTTACATGCATGTAAGGAGATTTCACGAGGCTGATCCCTTAAGTATCGGGTAACGTCTCAACTATCACCAATTAGTTTTAGTAGAAAAGTGGTATCAGAGCTTGGTGGCATCCATTAGGTTGTGTGTTTGAGTCTCACGAACAACATGGTTCCGAATAGACCCTACATGTGACAGCACAACAGGGTGTATAGGTGCCCCGCGAAAGCATGGTGGATCTTTTAAGTATCGGGTAACGCCTCAACTATCATCAATTGGTTTTAGTAGAAAAGTGGTAATGTTGGTTATGTAAGGAAGAAGGTCATTACGCAAATGAATGTCCTCAATGAAAGAAAACTAAATATTAAAATGAAGTATTCATATTACAATCAGCACAAAATGAAAATCTAGAACCTATAGAATCTGACTATAACACAGACTCTACTATTCAGTCTATTTATATTTATGAAACTGATTCAAGTTAGACTACTCATCCTAAAATTCAACCCAATCCAAATACAACTTTTATTCAAGTATAGATTCTGAATAAACAAGTAAATGCATATATAGATACAAGAGCAACAATATGCCGAACTAAAACATATGTCTTAACCAATTGGCAAAAATTAAGTAAACCATTACAAATTGGAATTGCAGATGGTTCATCTCAATATATATGGCATGTTAGTTATAATAATCATATTATTATTCTAAAATATACTTTTATTATTCCTTCTATTTATCCGAAAACATCTAGAATACCTCTTATTCTTGGAAATAATTTTCTACGACTCTATTATCCGTTTACTCAATATTTAACTTATATTACTTTTAAAACTCTAGAGATTCCTTAATTAAAGAAAAAATCAATTATTTTGGAAATACCAATTTATCATACATCTTATTATAAAAAATTAAAAGAAATTTCAAACTCTTTAGAACAATTACAAATTCAGTTATCATTTCATATAAGTAATCTCATATCTTATCAAACTGAAGTAGAACAATTAATAGATCAAGTATACAGTGAAAATCCTTTAGATCAAATAAAGAATACAAACACAAAACTTATTGAAATAAAACTTAAGAATCCTAGTCAGGAAGTAAATGTCAAAAAAAAAAAAACCCTTATACACAAAGAGATGTTCACGTCTTTACTATTGAATGTCAAGAACTTTTAGAAAAACAACTCATTTCTCCTAGTAAAAGCAAATACTCAGTTCCAGCTTTTTACGTAAATAACCATAGTGAACAAAATCGTGGTAAACATAGAATGGTTATTAATTACAAAGAAATGAATAAAGAAATTATAGGAGATGCATATAAATTACCTAGCAAAGATTATATCATTACAAAATTAAAGGGTCATAACTAGTTTACAACACTAGATGCTAAATCAGGTTATTGGCAATTACAATTACATGAAAAATACTAAACCTCTCACTGCGTTTTCATGTCCACCTCAAAAGGATTATCAATGGAATGTTTTACCTTTTATATTAAAACAAGCATCGGGAATATATCAACATTTTATGGATATTAATTTAAGTAATTTTGAAGCATTTTGATTAGCATATATTGATGATATTTTTATCTTTTCTAATAAAGACAAAGCAGATCATTTTTCAAAAGTTAAGCAAGTTTTATATAGATGTAAAGAAAAAGGTTTAATTCTAAGAAAAAAGAAAATTAAATTAGCACAACAGAATATTGAATTTTTAGGAATTCAATTCACTAATGTCTATCTCAAATTACAACCCAATATACTTGAAAAATTACAACAATTTCCTACTCAATTAAAAAATGTTACTGAAGTATAACAATTTTTAGGATTACTTAACTATATATCTGATCAAGGCTTTCTAAAAGAATTAGCAAAAGAAAGAAAACAATTACAACTTAAATGTAGCACAAAGAATCAATGGTCACGGGCTAAATCTAATTCCATTTCTGTACAAAAGTTGAAAAATATTTGCAAGTCTTTACCTCCTTTATATACTTATTCTCCTTCTGATTATTTAATTGTTCAGATTGACGTAAGTAATGATACATAGGCAGGTTGTCTTTTAGTGTACACTGCCAAAGATAAACAATTTTTAAGTAATTTACTCTTCATTGATGAGCCTACAAGCATATTGCTCATTTTTTATGAGTATTCAAGCAATTCACTCCTTGAGTATACAAGTTCTTCGCTATCTAATGAGCATTTAAGCAATTTTCTCTCTAATGAGCATTCAAGGAAGTCGCTCATCGCTAAAAAGTATTTAAGCAATTTTAATCAATTTTCAAGCATTCAGCTTCCTCTGAAGCATACTACTAATATTTCTAAATATAAACTTTGCAAGTATATCAACGATACTTTTAATTCTACTGAATTAAAATATCCTATTCATGAAAAAGAAACTTTAGCATTTTAAAAAACTCTTTGCAAATGGAAAGTAGGTTTATTACCTAGAAATTTTGAAGTACAAATTGATTCACAATATTTATATGGTTTTTCTAGATATAATATTTGAAGTAAATATAATCAAGGTCGTTTAATTAGATGGCAACTTGAATTACACCAATATAACTATATATGGTGAGATTGACTTTAACATTTTTTTAATATGGTGGTAGGTAGGAGAAAACCTAGGAATAATGGCAACTGCAATGGAAGGTATGTGATGTTTTGCTTAAGAACTAGTACTAAAATATCAAATGCACTCAATCATCTATGTGCCACCACTGATGGCTATTTGTAACACAAGTTGATGGTTGTTGGTTCATTCTAATTTATCTAAATTAATTATAAAATAAAACAAATTAAGCTCACTTTCTTAAAATAATTTCAAAACCAACTATTCAGTAAGTATATCAATCAATAAGTAATAGAGTGGAATACTTTAACTTCGAATTATTGTTCCCACGAAGATGCAACTTCATAAGTACTAATTTACTTGGATCATAACTATCTAAAGAGGTCAACATAAGTGAAATAAATAACTAAAATTACCAAATTAACTTAAAATTTTCAAGTTATATAAGGAAGACTAAGAATGGGTTAAGGATTGCTTATATGGATTAAATAACTAAGGCTTTGGTTTTCAATGATCTAAATGAATGAATTAAGGATTATAATGCTTGACCTAGGGCAACTTCAGTAATTCAAGACAATGTGAGGGAATGTCTTTTCTCTATCTTTCCTATTTATGGTTTGGTCCACTTACAAATTTAGTAAGTAATCTTAAAGGTTAAAAAGATTAACTTAAAAAATTCCTATTTTCATATTAAAATCCTTATGATTAACCAACTAGTGGTCGTATATTGATTAAAATCACATCACTTCTTGATTTTTACAATGATTGAGGTAGTTGGTCATGGTTCCTTAACTATTTATCATCTTTATCTTAAGTTAAGATAAGCTTTAAGCATTCAAAATAAGCAAAGGACAACCCACAACATGCATAAACATTTATTCAGACCATCTATTAATCATTCTTCAACCAAAAATCAACTTTGGCACTCATTTGAATCAGAGAACACATTGTATTTATTATAAACATCATATCTTTAAATATATAAAACAAAGAGTGGATTTCAATGTAAAAATTGGTTAAAAAGCACCAAATATTACTACAAACATGTTTATAGATTTGAATCATGTGTTCAAGCTACTACAATCCTTAGAAACACGCTTAAATTTGAAAAACACAACAAAAAAGATGAAGAACACAAGAAAAGAACCTTAAAACTCGAGAGAATATGAAATTTTTATATAAGAGACGTATTTTTCTTTCTTCTTTTCTGAAAATGGCTTCAGATCATCAAGATATATCTCTTTTGCAAGTTGGAGGAAATTGGAGCAAGTTATAGCTAATCAAAGCTAAGGTTTAGTTTGAAATTTCATGACATGTATTTAAACGACACTTGACATAGACTTAAATGACACTATTGAAGTCCCATTGTTTAGCTCTCCAGAAAGAATTCAATAGTGGTTCTTTATACTTAAGCGGCAGTTGGCTTTAGCCATTGTTTAACTCCCAAAATCTAATATTTCTATAGATTTTTCCAAGGTTTCACCTCTTTTAACTTCAAACTACAAATTAAACATTTCCAGAACAATTTAACATCAAATTAAGGGAAATATGTGTCAAATCATACTTAAAAACACATGAAAATACTTTAAAATAAGAACCTAACAACTCTTCCACACTTAGAAATCTTCTTGTCCTTAAGCAAATTAATCCATCATCCATCTAAAAAATAACATATAAGCATATGAAAAATGGTCTAAACTATGAAACATAACCATTGAAAATATTTCCTTAAGTTTTCAAACATAATGAACCTTTGAAATGTTTTATAACTAATAAAGCATATCATGTCACAAAGTTTAAATTACTTCATGCTCCTTCAAATTCAACCCAAGTCATAATATTCAATTCAACATGCAAAATTAATAGTGTTAAGACAAAATGTATCATCTTTAAAAAAGACCCACGTCATTTATTTATTAAGAACAAAATTTGAACAAAAACTGTGAGCATATAAAGCTTGGTTGCGACGTCACTCAATCTTTTTACGTGAAGGTAAACATTTTGTTGTTAATATCTCCTTTTACTCAGTCGAGTTACCTCACATCAATTGGCTAATAACACTATTGTTTAACCTCAACCAATTGGTTCAAAGCCAATAAAGTAACTAAAAATTACTCACTTGTTAACACTTCTTACTTTATTTTATTTTCTGTCCATTTTTTAAAATTTGATTTAAACAAGATGATTAGAATTTTTAAAGGAAGCCACAATTTTCTTAAAAATATGCATTTTGAACAAGGAACATTTGAATGATCATTAGATATTCACTATCTAAAACATAAAGCAGTTTAAAACTATTTTATCTTTATTATTCTTAATTAATCATATAACATCTCAAACGGGAAAAAAAGAGTAAAAAAAAAAGGAAAAATGTTCAATTATGTGCATCAAAATCAAAAAAAATTCCACAAATCTTATATTATCCCAAAAAAGATGATAAAGTAACATGCTTTAGGATAAGATAAACACAATTATGATGACCATCTATTGCTCCCCTAAACTTAAATTGAACATTGTCCCCAACGTTCCTAAAGCAACAATAAAATACAATAATGAGAGAAAAGTAAACAGAAAGCACCCAGATAATAATATAATTGGAATATCACTCTGTCGAAGTGTGTTGAAGATTTAATACTAAAATGATACAATATAAATGAAAGCATTAGAGACAAAAGAAATAGAAGCCATTCTCCACTACTATCCTAATAGAAACAAAAGAAAAGCACACAAAATTAAGGATTCACACCAACTACTATCCTAACACACAAAACAAAACACATAAGAAAATGATAACTAAAGTGAAAAAAAGTCTAAACCAATGAGGATCATAAATATTGAAAGTATTAGAAAATTCCTCAAATGTACTAGGTAAATAACAGTTGACTCTTTATCCATTGACTTTAAAGGTGGATTGATTATTCGTAATTTCAAATGAACTAAAATGATATAATTTTATCATTTCATAAGGACCAAACCATCACGATTTCAATTTCTCAAGAAAGAGTGTTAACCTTGAATTATAAAATAAAACCTTATCACCAACCTTAATTTTATGGTCAATAATATTCTTGTCATACCATGTTTTGACCCTTTCTTTATATAGCTTAAAATTATCCTAAGCATTTAAATGAAATTAATCTAATTCATTTTATTGCAACAATCAATGTTTACCAACTTTTTTAAAGTCAAAATTTAGAAAATTAATGGCCCAAAATGCCTTATGTTGTAGCTCAATAGGAAAATGATAATACTTTCAACAAATCAAGTGATACAGAGACATGCCAATAGGCTTCTTATAGGTAGTGCAATAAGTTCATAATGCATCTTCTAATCTTAAAGACTAATTTTTCCTTGATGCACTAACGATCTTTTCCAAAAATCTTTTGATTTCACAATTAGAAATTTAAACTTGGTCACTAGTTTGGGGGATAATAAAGTGTGGCAATCTTATAGGTTGCACCATATTTTCTGCTTATTACAAAAGTACGAACTTGACACTAATAATCACTCTAAGTATACCAAATGTTGTAAAAATGTTCTTTTTTGAAACATAACCACACATTTTGCCTTATTTGTAGGAAAAGTAACTACTTCAACCCATTTTCTTACATAATCAACTGCAACTAAATATATTGATTGGTGTATGATTTAGGGAAAGGTCTTATAAAATTGATACCCCACACAAAAAAAACCTTACAAGCCATGACATTTTTCAAAGGCATTTTATGACTCCTAGAGATGTTCTTAATTGTTTGACAATTATCATAAGACTTTACATATTTAAATGCATCCTTAAATAAAGTGGGCCAATAGAATCTAGACCCTAAAACCTTGTGAGTAGTTTTAATGGGCCCAAATTTTCCTCATACTTCCTTAGAATGTCAATGACTTAATATAGAAGGCACTTCTTCTAAAGGAACACACCTTCTTATGATACCATTAGCACATATCTTATACAAAAATGGATTCTACCATAAATATCGCTTAATCTTTTAAGACTAGCAATTGCTCTCTTGGAAACACTTCCCTAATGTCTTGATTGTCACCTTTTTCCATAACCTTTTCACTTAAGAGAGAAAGATGGTTACTAATAAAATTTTCAGCACCCTTCTCGTCCTTAATTTCAATATCAAACTCTTGCAATGAAATGACCCATCTAATCAATTGTCACTTAGCATCAGGATTATTCCTTAAGTACATTAAAGCTAAATGGTCCGCATAAATTTTCACCTTTAAAAAAATGAAATAAGACTCAAATTTATCAATAGTTAAGATGACAACTAACATTTCTTTGTCAATCGTGTATAGTTCTTTTATGCATCATTTAATGTTTGACCTAGAACTACACTAATTTTGAAATTGCTTATATCACACTTTAATTGAAAAGGTAAAGACCAATCTAGTGAAACTAGGATAGGTACACTTGTAAGTTTTTTCTTTAACAACTTAAAAGAATACATGCATCTATCATTAATGTCAAAGATAGCATCCTTGGTTAAAAGATCAATTAAGGGCTTTGTAATTTTAGAAAAATCCTTAATAGATCTTCGATATAACCTAATATAACCCAAAAAACTCCTAATCACTCAAACTAAATATGGATGTGGGATTTGAGTGATGACATTTTTTTTTCACCGAATCTACTTTAATTCCCTTATTAGAAATTTTATGACAAAGTAAAATGCTTTCTTGCACCATAAAGTGAGACATTTCCCAATTTAGTACCAAATTTATTTCCTTTTATCTCTTAAACACCTTTTTCTAAATTTTCTAAGCATGAATCAAATGATGTGCCTTATATTGAAAAATTATCCATAAAGACATTCAATTATATATGAAGATATGGACATCATAAAATGTTAAAATGTGGCTGAGGCATTACATAAGCCATAGGGCATTCATCTATAAATGAATGTGCCATAAGGATAGGTAACAATTGTTTTCTCTTAGTTCTTAAAGGCTACTAAAATTTGAAAGTAGCTACTATATCCATCTAAAATGCAATGAAATCTATGCCTAGCTAGTATTTTTATAATTTAATTAATGAAAGGCAACATGAAATGATCCTTTTGGGTGGCATCATTTAATTTTCTATAATCGATACACATATGCTAGCCAATAACTTTTCTTATTACTATCATTTCATTTTGATCATTATAAAACATTGTAGTGTTGCCTTTCTTGGTTACCACTTGAATTGGGCTAACCTAAGCTAAATCAAATTAGAAAAAATTATTCTAGAATCCAAAAGTTTCACAACTTCATTTTCACCACTTCTTTCATATTTGGATTTAATCTTTTCTCTATTTGGACCAAAGGCTTACTTTCTTCTTTTATAAAAATCTTATGTGTATAGATTAAAGGACTTAACCCCTTAATGTTAGAAATAGTCTAACCAATGGCTCCTACATGATCTTGAAAACTAGTAACATTTTATCCTCCATAAATTCAATCATAGATGATGAAACAATTACAAGTAAATGCGATGGGGGACTAAAAAATGCATACTTAAGGTTTCAAGGAAAAGGCTTAAGTTCTACAATTGGTGGCTCCTTTATAGATGTTTTAGGCATATGCTTAATTAGCATATCAAGAAGTTCGTACTTCTTAGATTGAAACTAACTAAAAGATACCTTTATAGCTTCTAGAGAACTTAGAAATTCACTTCTCTCCTTTTAATTTATGTCTAATTATCTAGAATAAGTTAACACCTTTTGTAAAATATTAGAACATAAAGAAACAGAAATGTCACTCTTAATATGATTAACTCTAATAAAATTGCAACAATTATAATTCGAAGGATGTTGCATCACCTTAAAAACATCAAATTATATCTCTTCATTTTGGAGTCATTAAAATCAACTTACCACCACATATGTCAATTAGTGCCTTAGCCATAGCCATAAATGATCATTATAGAATAATAAACATATTGTTATCCTATTCCCTATCTAACACTAGGAAATCAACAAGGAAAATAAATTTATCAATCTTGACTAATACGTCCTCCATGATTCCTTATGGATATGTTACTAAATGGTCTGCCAATTACAATGAAACTATTGTGGGTTAGGTTCTTTTAATCCCAACTTTTTACATATAGATAGGGGCATCAAGTTAATGGTTACTCTTAGATCCATCAATGCATTATCTATTTTTAAGTTACCTATTGTACAAGGAATGGTAAAGCTATCGTGTTCCTTGAGCTTAAAAGGTAACTTTTTGAGTAAGATCATATAACATTCTTCATTGAGCTTAATAGTTTCATACTCTTTTAATTTACTCTTCTTAGATAGTGTGTTCTTTAAAAACTTACCATAGCTTGGCATTTGTGCGATGGCTTAAACAAAGGAGATATTTATATGTAAATTCTTTAACATTAAATTTTCTGAATTGCTTATCTAAATTAGAATTCGTAAGTCTTTGAGGGTAAAGGACTCTAGGCTAGTATAGTTGGACATTATGGTCAGCAAAAATCCTATAAGGTTTTTCTTTCTCCTCACTTTCTTCTTCCTATCATTTTCCTTCTTTTTCTTTTCCTACCTCCATTGCTTTTTCCTCACTCTTCTTTTCTACTTCCTTCTTCTTCTGGCTTGATCCTACATTATCCACTTCCTTTCCACTTTCTTAAGGTGATAGCCTTAGCATGTTCTTTAGGATTAGGCTCAGTGGTGCTAGGTAATTGATCAGGTGACTGCTCTCATATAAAGCTTGGCTCACTTGATTTGCTAATCTCTAATTTGACCTTTTATTTCTTGTCTAGTTTCTTGAAGATATCTAAATATGGTTTCATCTAAACTAGACATCTCTTGAGCAGGTGGATTGGCTCTAAAGTTAGGTGGAGGGTTCTTTTGAGGATTGGCTGGTAAATTTTGGTAGTTCTGGTTATTAATCCATAAGAAATTGGGATGGTTTTCCAAATAAAATTATAAGTGTTGCAAAATAGGTCCCCTCTTTACCTATTGAAATTTCTAGATAATGGGCCTAGGTTCCTAAATAATGGGACCTTTTACTTAACAATCTATGGAAGAATGGGAAGTACTACCATAACTCTCACATGCTATAGGACCCTTATATATACTACTACCAACTTTTCTTCCTAAATTCTCCATTACTTACTAAGGACTACCATTTGAGCTGTCAATGCTATTGTATCATTAATAACATGATCTCTTACTAGTTTCCTAAGTTTTGCTTAGAATTATATCAGAAGTTATTGGTTTTCATTTCCTTAATTAACTTATAAACTTCACCTACAGTTTTTTTTCATATGGTTTCCTCTAATTGTAGCATATACATATCGTGAGTGGATGGTATGAGTCAAATATATAAAATATCTACTTGATCACAAGTATTGAACCTATGACTAAGGCATTTAGAAAGTATTCAATGAAACCTCTCCCACTACTCATATAAAACTCTCATTTTCATATTAGGAAAAAGAGTAAATTTGATTTTTTAGTTTAGTGATCTTGGCTAGTGAAAAAAAAAATTGGTTAAGAACAAGTTCATAAGGTCATTCCTTGTTATGATGGAACCAAGTTCAAATGTATTTAATCAAGCTTTAGTTTTATCCTCAAGAGAAAAGGGAATAGCTTGAGCTTAATTGCATCATTTGACACTCCTTAGCCTCTAAAGAGATCACAAACATCTATAAAAGTTTATAAATGGTTATTGAGATCTTCTAAAGATGAAACACCAAATTGGGAAGACCTAATCATAGAAAGAATGCCATGTGGAACTTCACAGTTGTAAGAAACTATCCTAGGTCTAACAATGCTAACCATGGGTATAACTCTGTTTCCTATTGTCAATTTCATCATATTTGGTTCTCTATTTTATTCATAAGGTCTTCGAACTTAGTGCTCCTGATGTTCCATTTTTAAAGGATTAGTTTCTATGTGACCTTTACTAGATGTGCTAGAGTGGATTGTTTTTTTTTTTTTTTGGCTTGCAGATTGTACACTTAATCTTTGGATGAAACTTAAGTTTCTTGAGCTTCTCGGGCTTTTAGCCACAAGTTTGCATGCAAGATTAAACAAGAAAATAAAATTAAAAAAAAACTACTAACTAAGCATATACATAACAAGGAATAAAGCACATTTAACTCAAAAGCAACTAAAGCAATTTAAACAATATAAGCAATATTAACAAGATCTAAAGTAATTGATACTAATTTATTCCTAGTATTGCATTTATATTATATCCTCAAAAACGGTTCCAAAATTTTTTTATTTATTGTTAGTTCAATCTAATATATCTAAATTAATTATCAAATTAAGCAAATTAAGCACACTTTCTTAAAATAGTTTCAAAACCAAATATTCGGTAAGTATACCGATCAATAAGTAATGAAGTGGAGTATTTTAAATTCGAATTATCATTCTCACAAGGATGCAACTTTATAAGTACTAATCCATGAAAATGGTGTATGTGCACAATGTATGATAATGAGGTTGATTCTCTTTATCTAATCAATTAGAAAGTTAACATGTGGCGTACCTTCTTGAACACATAGGAATCTGTTAAAGAGATGGAGCGTGCTGAGTTTAGGAGAGAGGTTGTAGGACCTGTACGTGATTATTGGATGATGGAAGTGGATTGAAGACCTTATGATGGGCAAAGGAAGATGAAGAATAAAACTATATCATGCTTTCTTATATCAATTTGTCATTTCTCCAGATTCTGCAATACGATATTGATCTAATACTCAACGTGTGTTGTAGTCTAGGAAGAAAGGTTCCACTCCAGCATCAAGAGTCAAAGATTCTACTGTTGAACCTTCAATCAGTAGTTCAGAATCCATATATGATAAATACCTACATAAGAATGCTTATTTGAGTATGAGGTTAGTGATTCCACAATTATAGAAAATATGGTTATTGGTGGTTGAATTCGTTAAGTTAATATGAATACAGTGGTTTTACCTGTTTGAAACATGTCAAATGATTATTTAGGATTAATGATGTATAAGTTGATGGAAATGCACGATGCTAGTTGATACTGAGTGATGTCTTAACCCACTTCAAAGCCAAATCTATAGTTAATGATACAGTATGTCAACCTTATGACACTACAAACACATTTATAAACCTCTGGACTTGTTATTTATAACAAAATCAATAAGCAATAGCCAAATATGTTTACAATATATTTTTAGCTTGTAACAAGATTCGTGTAAATAGTCATATTGTAAAGTACAGTCACACCCATACCAACATATTTTGGGTTCACATTAGGGATGTGTCCTTTATGGTATATGAAGTGTGAAAGTTTTCCTACCTTGTAGTTAAGATTGGTAAATTGATTAACCTATGTTATTTAAACTTACATGTAGAGAGCTATTCTTGCTACTTAGAGAGAAAGGGAAGGGAAGTTTCTGGTTAACATTGAGATGCTTCCTATTATGAAGGCATATGAGAAAATGATGTCAAAGGATCTTCAACTCAACATTGATTGTCAAATTGCAAATTAGGTAAGGTTAAACATATTGTATGAATACATGTTTTCATGCTTCATAAAATTTGTGTTTCTAATGGTATACTCTATTGGGCAATGTGTATTGCATCTTGTCAACACCATCCAGATTGTGATTCCTTTCTCTATTAACCATCACTAGTAATGTTTCTAAATTTGAAATTATAATAAAGGAGATAAGGATCTTTGACTCATACGCATCCATATTAAGTGATAAAGAAGAACTAGGCTGGTAAATACTGAGATAATGGGCAGAAGTTTTATTTTGAACTTACGTTTTCAACCCCATTTTAAGATACCTTATATTATCTATCTCAATTTCTGGTTGTTTATCCACGGGCCCAAGTGTTATGGAGGATACTGATGGCTATGGAGTTAAATATGAATTTAAAAAAGTCTGAGTGAAAATAGGAACTATCTTTGCCATAGAATTTTCCTTAACAAGCAAAAAAGTAATTATAAATCGATCCACTACTATGATGTGATAGTTGACACTATAATAAGTATACTGACCGTAGTTTGTTTATATCATTAAATGGGGTAGCGCACTATGATGTGTTGTAAACTTCTTTATCTATAGAGAAGACAACAGTGTCTACATGCGTTATGTTTTTTAGTTGTGGAGGGGCAATTGGAACATTGATTATGAGATAATGGTTTGGTTTACTTATATTTGATGTCATTACAATGAGAACTTAGTTAGAATTGTCAATTACTAGTAAGATAATTATAGTGTAAAGATTCTGCTTCAATGTGTGCATATGTGTGTGAGCAGTTAATAGGGTACTATATACCAATGGAAATAATGTGGTTGTATGTTCGGACTTCCAAATGTTGTATTAAAAATGTTATACAAGTATATATGACAAATTATAAGGGTATGTGTTTGGTATTGTAGAGTTTCAGTTCATTTACAAGGGATTGATTGTACCACATTCATTTTTTGTTTTTTTAATGTTTGATTTCTATTGGATAAATTGAATATGTTGACATCTAAAAATTATAATGCAACGTGTACAACCAATGTAGATAGCAAATTCTAAGAAATGTTACATAATAAAAAGGTCATAAGTCTAAAATATAATATATCATGATATAAAATACTTTAACAGCTATGGAAAAAATACAATGATGATGTCTCATTCAATTAGTAAATGCAGGGTAGACTATGATTTAAAGCATAGTTAATGACCACTTTAAAAACTTTCTAACAACTTAATAAATAACATACCAAATCTCTCAATAATTATAAAGTCATTAATATTCAGCAGCTAATAATTGTGTTTAATTACATATTTAAGTATAACTAAATCCATGATTAAACAAGACAATGTGTTTAGCTAATAAACGTGTTATATATGGATAAAAAGTAGCAAAGTAAATGATTAAAAATAACAATTTACATAAATATTTATGTCATTGTACATAACGCATTGGTGCTTTATACAAATAATTATCCTACCTTGTACAAGTTGTACAACATTAAATCATATATAACATAAGAAGCCATAAAAAATAATACACACTTATTTTACAAACCATACATTGGCCACAAACAATCTATATAACCAAATTGTTCTAATTAAACTACCTTGTACAAGTTATACAACACTAAATCATACATAACATAAGAATTCATAGAACATAATGCACACTTCTTTCACACACCATACATTAAGCACAGACTATTTATATAATCATTTTATTCTAATTCAGTGCTAATATAAAGAGACGGACTTATCTAAAATTAAGCATTAATGTAGATGTTAGAGTACAACAAAAATCAACTTCAAAATTGGCATACAGTCTCAGCATCATAGAGGTAGAAATGAAACAAATTGATGTCCCTAACATGAACCAAATGAGATATAACTTCAACATCCTTATACATCTAATACGAAGCTGAAGCACTCGATTCAACTAGTATCACCATCCCACTCAATATCACATCAGTAACATGAACCAAAGTAGATAAAACTTGGACATCCTCATATATGAAGTGCTCTATTTTAAGATTATTTTTTCAATTGAGGGTGTCAGTGGTGATACACAAAATGACTACACTTATGTTGATTGGTAGCGGTTTGCATACATTCAGTTAGGGGGGAGGAAGGATTCAGTGGAGAGGGAAAGCCACTGTTTGCAATCATAATAACACCCTTATATCTAAAAATTAATGATTTCAAGTAATTTTGTTGATGTGGAGAGGGGACTATGAGAGGGAGGGTTGAGTAGTAACTCCCATTATGATTATCCACAACATATTCTTGCGTAGATGAGTTAAAATTAAGTTAATTGCAGCTAATAAACTTGATAATAATGGTGCTTTTCTTCAGCTTTGTGAGGTAATGGACATGCAACCACATATAATTGTATTTTAATCCTTAAAATATGCATCATCAAATTATGATCCATAGACCATCTCAGGTGGAATCATAAGTTGCATAACGATTACATTAATGTTGTAAATTAGCTTGGTGCAACACAAAATTAGTAACCATTCTATAATTGTATCTTAAAATCAAGGGTTCTTTATTAGCTTTTGATAAAGGATGAGAAACACTAAGAGAAATAATATTTTATTCTCTTATCAATACACATATTTACAAGCTCTCCATTTATAATGTATGCTAAATAAGGAAATCATATAATCATTAATTTATCTTAAACATTAGTCATCAGATCACTTATATAATTATTTTTAGATACTAGTCAAAAGTCTCCCTTAAATTGGTGTATTGATAATATATATACATATATATAACTTGCAAACTAAAGTATGAAATAACATACTAACAAATCTCTTAGTAAACACACTAGTAAGTTAATTTTCTAAATCCATTTGTGAAATATTTAAATGACCATTGATTATCTTCTCTTTAATGAAATGTTTATAAATCTCCTTGGGTTTCATTCAATCATATCGAACAAGATTCTAAGCTATATTAATGGTGAGCTTTTTATTATAGAAAAAGGATATATTTATCTTTTTAACAAATGTAACTCTTTCATAACCTTTTTCTAGGTAGAATAATATAAAACACCTTATATCATAACTTTATATTATGCTTTTGAATTGGATCTTACTATCATATTGTATGTTTAACTTTTTTAGAACTTAAGAAATTTTTTTATCAAAATTCACGTTTTAAACTAATAAGTTTTATTTTATAAAGTTTTAGAACTTAATAAAAATTTTAAAATTTTTTTCATAAATAAAACATCATTAAAGATTGATCTTGAAGAAATAATAAATGATCTTATCAATGTAAAATTATATTTTAAACATCTAGGATTGAATGTCTCATGAATTTTTATACCTTTAAAGAACTTCATTTATTTATTAGCATCGCTCTTTAGATAGTCTTATTTCAATATATACCTAACTCCTCTCGTACGTTGCTTCTTGTATAATTATTGAATGAAAAATTTCGATTATCCTTAAATTTTGTAGGGAAATTTAAAAAAATCTAAACATGATGATAAAATTCACTTGAACATTGTTAATATCATTAATGATGTTATAATGGGATATATAAATATATTTTTTTGAAAAATTAAATATATATTATTTATAAATCTTGATATGTAACATTACAAAATGAAGGTTGAAATATATTTAATGAATTATTAAAAATAAAGATATTTAAAATAATTTACTTTTATTTAGTTGCATACTATTTAATCTACTTAGAGTGCATTCTTTTGTTGTTTTTATTATTATTCTCACACTTTTCTTGCTATAAACCACATTTCTCAATCTCTTTCTTTTGTGATCCTAATTTGTAATCTTGCTTTCACTATGCTTCTCCTTCCTATTCTACCATCCTCACCATGCTCCATTTAGGTTTCTTCTCTACCCTAGGATCTTCTTCCATCATTTCTATCTCCTAACTTGTTGAACATTCTTCAGGAACAATAATGTCTACTCTTTAACTTTCTCTTGGATCTCATCTTCCACTATTTTTCAATCTCCTTAGCTTATTCTTCTCATCGCTTACTGATTTCCCTTACCTATTGCTATTATTCAACTCCTTCCCTTCTTACATCCCCTTTACAATTTCTAGACAATCATCTTGAGACTAAATCTTTTCCAAATGATTTTGAATCTTCTAACCTATTTCTTCCCGCCTTTGTTAGGTTAGCTTGAGGGAACTAACTTTTAAATTTCAATAAGGTGTACTTTTCATTTATCCTCTTTTTGACTTTGATAAACATGACAACTAACCTTGCTAAGGAATTTCTTCCTTCCTCTATCTCTACTAAAGCATATCAATAGGAGCAAGTCTCACCCTATAAATCTAAACCAAGCTCAACCCCTTCAAATTCAACCCGACCCTTACAAACTCAACATTAACCTATTGCCACTACTGAAACACACCAATAAAAGCATCTATCTCCCCCAAATCTGGACCCAACTCAAGCTATCCAACATTTTCTTGATCCTTTGAAAACTTCACTTTTGGCTCTACAAAAGTCTTGAATAAAATGATATAAAGTTAGGTCCTGGGTGATGAAAACCCTCTTGATAAGTTAGTTTATTGTACTCCCACAAGTGTTGAAGGCAAATAAGTGATGTTTCCACTAATCTAAGTGCTCAAAGAGGGTGATACTATATGGAACACCACCCTTATCAGCTTTATCTAGGCTAAAAGGCCTCTATACTTAATAATGAAAAGATAATCACTTCACTATTGGAAGCAATATGGATTATCAGAGGTGTTGATCAATAAGGATAAACATTTCTTATTCAAATTTGACTCTAACTCTCAAGCACAGAAGGTGGTTAAAGCTAGTCTTTAGCACATTAGCAACAAACCAATTCTCATTTAGACTTGGAAACTTGGGATTCATCTTTACAAAATCAAGGTTAAGCAAGTGCCATTATGGATTAACATGTATAACATCCCAAAAGAGTATTGAAGGACTAAAGGCCTTAGTCATTTAGTAAGATATGTTGGAAAACAAACATGTTTAGATGAATTTACTGTAACTATGATGAGAATTAACTATGCAAGGCTTTGTATGATAGTTGGCATTCAAAAGTAACTCCTAGAGGTTATCATAATAATGAAGTTGGATGATTGCAAAAAATTATTTGAAGATACAATTTTTGTTACCTACTCTTGGAAACATGAATTGATTTCTCTTAAAAGAATTTGGAAACCAACTAGGAAAACTTTCCTAACTAGAGATTATAAAGAATTAATGAATTCTGGATCACATGAAAATCTTGAGAGAAACTCTTAAACATTAGGGATGGGAAAAGCTAAATAGGAACCTCTAGGAGTAAAGGATCTTGATCTTATGCTCAATCATCAACTATTGATATCAAAATGGGTGATGTAGCAAGTATAAGCAAAAATGGAATCAATTATCATAATAAAGGAAGTTAATCAATCAACCAATGAGGAATCCATTGCTAACCTAAGTAATGAAGTGAAAAATATAAAAGAAGCTCCTATAACTCCTACTCTTACTAACCTAAAGCAAACTACAGAAGCAGTACCTATTACCTTTGTGAACAAGGTACAAATTTTAAATCTATTAAAATTAGGTCAAATATGAAATTAATTCAAGAAACTATTAAATAGAAGGAAAAGCAAGAGCAAACTATAAATGGACCCTCTAGCTATTTAAATTTCAAAAAATACATTAAAAGGAGGTCTAATAGGAAGAAGAAAAAAGGCTCTTCTTCCTTAAATTGATGTTTATTTTAGCATGGAACCTTAGGGGACTGAATAGCCCTATAAGGTAGGTAGCTCTGAAAGAGTTCCCATTCTTTACTAAACCATGTATGATTTGCCTATTAGGAAAAAAATATTAAAGAAGAAAAGTTTAGAAACCCTTGTACTTTTAAAAACAATTTACAAATAATTACCAATCACCAAAGTCATCATTATGGTAGAATAATTGTGGCCTTTGATCTATATTTCATTAAAGCATTGTAGAACATTAAGTCTAACAAACTTATTCACTTATCCGTTATGATGAAACCAGACATGAAGAGATTCCACATTTCTTGTATCTATGCATTTAATAGCTATACAATCTTTATGGAATAATTTAAAAAATATTGGTGTAGCTATGTAATCCTCATCAATCATATTAGGAGACTTTAATAGCACCCAACTACTAATAGGGATGCATTTTGTGGTATTTTCATATGTGTTCAAATGTGATTTCATCTGTATTTTGATGTTTAAATGCTTAATTTATGTTCATATTGAGTTTAATTGTAGATTTAACCTTAGGAAAAATACAAAGTGAAAAAGATCAAGTTAGGAGAATAATTGGAGTAAAATGGAGCAATGAGAAGCTTGTTAAAGGGCTAAACAACGATATGCCTATAAGTATAACGATGCCATTTCTGTCAGCTTCAACTGCCATTCAACCTTATTTTTAGAATTATTAACGACAATTGAATAAAGGAGCCATTGAAGGATAAGTCAACCACCATTGAAGGTCAAAAACACAGTGTCTTCATCCAAAAAAAGGGGCAAACTTGCCTTTTTGCTCCCAAAACTATCCCCAAACACTATAGAGGTATATAAATAGAATATTAGACTAGATTTCACCAAGTTTTGCTCCCCACTATGGGTAGCCTTTGTTTTCCTTTGATTTTCTCTTAGTTTTTCTCATGTTCTTTCAATTTCTTATTTATATTGTGTTTTTTTATTTTATTAGTTGTAGATTACTCAATTTCTTTAGGCTGTAGCTATTATTTTCCTATTTTTGTTTATTTTCCATATATTTTCTTTAGTTTTTGTTAAATAGTTAGTATACCTGTATTTATTGATAATATAGTGTTATTTGTTTATTTTCCACTCTTTTTATCTTTATTTCCTTTATCATTTCTAAATTTTATCTTATGTCATGTTTAATTTCAATTTATATTCTTGTTAATTTTAGTACTTTAGCTTAGTTTTCTTTTGGGTTTGAAGATATTTGATGTATTAATGAGTTATTATTATGAGAATTGAATTGGGTCTTTAATGGGTTTTGTGATTTATGTTAGGATTGAGCTAGAACTCCAATTTAATACCATGAATTAGGGATTGTTGGTAAGAATGATCATCCTATTAGAAATTTCTAGTTCAATTGCTAGGTTTCAAGTTTTGATCTATAATTGTCATTAGTGATTAATATAAGTGGTGATAGGTTAATTGATTTTATAGTGAAGCTTAACGAACTTAACCTATATTTTTTATTCTTTAGATTACATGATCTAAACTTGCGAGATTATGGTCTAATTTAGCTATTCCATAATTTTTAATGTTGTTATGCCTTTGAATCTAGAGGTTATACCCTCAATTATTGCATTGTTAGGTGTTAGGGGTCAAATTCTAGTGTTTTTAATTGTTATTTATTGTTAATTTACCCTTATTTCAATGTTTAAATGTTTAATTAATGTTTAATTTGTAGAAGGATGTGAAAATGGAGAAAAATGTGCTAAAAGGATCAAATAAACGACACCTTAGATGGCGGCTATCTAGCCTGCTATTTAAGGATCTAAGACCCCCGTTAAATACCACTAGAAATAGAGTAAAATGACTGCTCATCAAATGCTAAACGGTGCAGTTTAACTCTTGATAAGGTGTCGTTTAACCTTGTAGAGAATAGGAGCACAACAAAGGCCATCACTCATCGACAGCACCATTGTACTCATAGTCAGCTCGCTATTGAAGGACAATAGACCTAATTTTGACTTGAATCTTCAACATTTGCAGCTGTCTTCTTCCTCCACTTGTAGATGCACCTACCCTATATAAAAGGACCTCTCCCAGACGTCTAAGGAAGCAGATCTAGGCCTTGAACACCTTAGTTTTCAGTAGTAGTTTTTATATTCTTTTTCATTGCAATCTTTTGTAATTTGGGTTTTTAGGTTTGTTTGAAGTTCTAGCAACTGTAATCACATTGTTCAGAGTTAGATAACCATGTGAGGATGTGATTTGGTTCATTTTAAACTCTTAATTTCTAGTATTATTGTTGTTGTTTTGAAATAATCAAAGCTTTGTTGTTTAAGTTAATTATTTTGTTAGCTTTAATTAATTTCTGTGCTTAATGTTAATTTTCAATTTAATCAATTTGTTAAATGTGTTTATTGATGATTTATTATGGTAATTAATTGTTAATACATGATTAATGAATTAATCTTTGTTTATTGAATGCCTACTGCTTGTCCTGAATTGATCACGCAAGATATTATCATCAGATAACCTAGGATCCGAAAATCTCTACCTAGGTTAGTAGAAAAATCAATAAAAACATGGTTTAAATCAATGAAATAATCAAAGACTTTGTTAACCATAAGGGTGCTAGTCTTAAATTAGGGACATTTAGGATTAGACTTCCTAAACTTTAATCCTAATACCTAAGTCTGAGGCATATCCAAATTTCAGAATAGGACCAATAGAGATAAGCTAGTGTCTTAACCATAGCATTTTCTTGATTTAGAGAAGATACCATAGATTAACCATCATTGATCCATCAATTAAATTATCATCCACTAAACCTTAACTGAATAATTTAGTAAAAGTAATATGTGACTCGTTTACAATTGATTGGAATTTTTTAGACTTTTTAGATTAGCTTTTAGTTATTTATTTGTTTAAATCATAAAACTGAGTGTGCTCCCAGATAATTATAATCCGATTAACCTAGTACTTACATCATATAAAATTCCTTTTGGGATCGATACTTGGAGTCTTAAATATACTCTGCTTTATTACTTGATTCAACCAGGACACTTACTAAAAAGTTAGTCTTAAATTAATTCTGAATTTGTGCATTAAAAGATAGACAAATTTGAGCTAATTTGGTGTAAGGCCAACTGCAATCATTAGGGGTAAGTTTTTTTATCATATAAGACTTATCTAAAATTGGAGGAACTAAGGTCTCAAGAGCTTGTTTACGTCAACAGGTTAGAACCTTAGGAATAAGACAATTTACATGTTTTCGATGATCAGTTCTAATTCATGAATATGATAATATCTTCTATCTAGCTTTTCATCTTTGTTATATATTTCTTTTCATTTGCTTTCTTGTTTTATTCACTTTAATTTTTTTAGTTGTCTTTGTGTTTATTTTAATTCCTTCACGTCCAAGGATTTTATTTTATTTTCTTTTTCTTTTGCGAAATATTAGGAATGGCTTAAAAACACTACCAATTCTTTGTGGGATCGACCTAGACTTACCATACTACATAGTTAATTAGGTTAGTTAGGTATTTATTATTTTATAACTTGTGACAAGCTCCACCAACTACCTTTAGAAGTAGAAAGAAAATCAAGTTTGAGAAACTATTGGCCCTAAATGAAACCTAAGAGGGGAGGTGAATTAGGTTCTTAAAATCTTAAAGCAAATGAACAAAACAAAGAAACAATAATTTATGGAAGCTAATAAAACAATTATGAAACAAATAAGATAAAAATACTTGAATTTATTTAAAATATAATAAGAAATACGAACTTGAAAATTGTAACAATTTATAACTCCTTTTTGGCTTAAGGATAACAAACTATTCTTTTTCAAGGTTCAAGAATAACCTTTAGACAAATTCTTTTTATAGGCTGAAGATTAACCTCGAAATAACAAATCAATTTCTCGCTAGTAGAGAGAACACAAATCTCACACAAACTTGATAAGCAAGTACTCTTAAACACGTATACATCTTAAATTCTCAAGACACTTAATCAAACTTGTAAAGTTTGTATTATGTGTAATAATTTTGTATAATGCTACTTGCTTTCTCATCTATTTATATTCACAAATAAGACTTATAGCCGTTGGAGCATTAATTAGCCCTTTTTGACCACTGTCTACTAGAAGTTTCCGTTGGAAAAATCTTCTATCCGTTGTATAATGTGACCGTTCCGCTCTGTTTGGTCAACTGATAGGACATGTTCGGTTGACTGGTCTTCTAAATTTATTCATTCAGTCGACCAATAGCCAATGTTCTGTTGACCGTTCTTCCTTTGGTAGACTGTTCTTCATTCGATCAGCCGATCTCCCTAAGATATTCTTTCGGTTGACCACTTTACATCATTCGGCCGGCTACTTTATATTGTTCGGTTGACCGTTCCTCCATCGATCAATCAATGCTTCCTTCAGTACTATAGTTTGGTAGACCGATCATCTATATTTGGTCGACCGACCTTCGATCTTCAACAATGTCAATACATAATTAGTTAACTAAGTCTCTTCTTCTTCAACATACCTATCTTTAAACACACTTAAACAAACATATTAGTAGAAGGGATGTTTTGTTATCATCAAAATCGAGTGGAACCTCCATTGGTTTAACAATATCCCCCTTTTTATTGATGACAAAATTAACATGATTTAAATAATACAATTAGTTCAACACAATTGAAATGATTCAATTCTCATTAACTCCCTCTTACTTCATACACATGTAGCTCCCCATAAATTAAACAGCTCCCCTTAAAAACATGCATACTCTTCTCCCCCTTTGTGGAATCAACAGAAAAGATGTAAACATAATAGTTAAAGAGATAGCCAATCGATTATACCAATTTCTCTTCTAATAATACAAAAACAATATTCACACAGCAGTTTAGTAAAGATATCTGCTAATAGATGTAATGTGTCAAAAAATTTAAGTTTAATATCGCCATTTTGCATATGATCTCGAATGGAATGATATCGAATTTCTATATGTTTAGTCCTAGAATGCTATATAGGATTTTTTGTCAAATAGATTGTACTTTAAGATTCAAACTATAATCCCTAAGTTGTTGTCTAAACCACAATACTTGAGTACAATAACTACCGGCGCCTACATATTCGGCTTCCACCGTAGACAATGCAACATAATTTTTTTTTCTACAAAACCATGAAACTAATTCATTTCCTAAAAAATGGCATGAACCAGATGTACTTTTTCTATCTAAAAAACTACCTGCATAGTCGGAATCAAAGTATCCAACCAAGTCTAAACATGCATTTCTAGGATGTCATAGTCCTAAATTCAAAGTACCACACACATATAGTAAAATTCTTTTAATAGCTAACAAATGTGATTCTTTTGGAGAGGACTGAAATCGTGCACATAAACAAACGCTAAACATGATATCTGGGCAACTAGCAGTTAAAGATAATAAACTTCCAATCATACCTTGAAAGAGTTTGAAATCTACCTCTTTTCCATGTTCATCTTTATTCAACTTGGTTGATGTGCTCATTGGGGTGCCTAAGGGCTTTGCTTGATCTATGCCAATCCACTTTAGAATCTCTCGTTTATACTTTGACTGACTTGTGAAAATTCCATCCTTCATTTTAATGACTTGGAGTTTGAGGAAGAAATTCAATTCTCCCATCATGCTCATTTCGAACTCCATACTCATAAACTTAGCAAAATCCTCACATAAACGTTCATTAGTAGCACCAAAAATAATACCATCGACATTTATTTGGACAATCAACAAATCATTTTGATCCTTCTTAATAAGTAATTTAGTATCTAATTTTCCTTTTTCAAAACCATCTACAAGTAAGAATGCACTTAATCTATCGTACCATACTCTAGGTGCTTATTTTAAACCATATAATGCTTTGAATAATTTAAAAATGTGTTCAGGGGCATCATGTCTTTCAAAATAAGGGGTTGTTTGTTATGGGTCATATTGATAGAGTTTTCATGGTTAATTTGTTGAATTATGGCCCTTATTTCAATA